>PVJI01003419.1:0-20512 GCA_004026765.1 Micronycteris hirsuta
TACAAATAGGTAGTTACAGAAAAGTCATGGGGATGTAAAGTCCAGTAAAGGGAATGGAGTAGCAAAGAACCTATGCACGTGACCCGTGGACATGAACAATGTTGTGTGGGTTGCTGGAGTGACTAGGGGTGCTTGATGGAGGAGGACAGAGGGGGAAAATCTGGGACAACTGTAATAGCATAATCAATAAAATAGAATTAAAAAACAAAAAAAGTAAATAAATAAAGAATATAAGTTATACTATCAAGTTTGATATTAAAAGACAGTCTGATTTGCAGAAGACACACCCTCCATGAAAATAGAAGAAGCGGTGGGTAATGATTACTAAACAGAAGTGGAAGCAGAGACAGCATGTATAGCAGCTACTTTGAGTGGTGTTGTTTTTAAGGGAAGGAATGAAGCAAGGGAGCAATGTCTGGCGGTAACAGAGGTATGCTCGAAAGAGAGTTGTATGTGTATGAGAGTTTGATCAGTTTGTTAGTTTGAGTGCTATTAATAAACTTACGGAGGTTGGCCTTACTTAGGTGTAAGAATACCCTCACCATGTTAACCAGGGTTGGGGGAGAGTAGGTTTAGCTGCAGTTAAAACTTGATTTGTTGTTGTGAGATGATAAGAGAGATCTCTACTAATGACTGAGAGCAAGCCAAGGAGTTGTTTGGAATATTTGAGGAGAAAGGAGAAGCAATGAAGTTGATGTTTATAAGAGTGGAAAAGCAAGGCTACTCAGGTAAATAGAGAAGACATTTTGGGTTGTGTTAGTGCCTATTTAAGGTTTGTGTTGATGAAATGAAGCCTGTTGGCCTGGTTACATGATTTCCCCAGCAACAGCCCGATTCTCAGGCAGAGGCATTAAGAATGTGGATAATTGGATTCAATTAGAGTTGAGATTTTGCCAGACAAGCATACTGGAAGAAGAGAGAACCAATGAGTTGAAGAAATGTTTTAGGGCCCTGGCTGGTGTGGCTCAGTGGATTGAGCGCGGGCTGGGAACCAGAGGGTCCCGGTTCGATTCCCAGTCAGGGCACATGCCTAGGTTGCTGGCCAAGTCAGGTCTCCAGTAGGGGGCACATGAGACAACTGCACATTGATGTTTCTCTCCCTCTCTATCTCCCTCCCTTCCCCTCTCTCTAAAATAAATAAATAAAATCTTTAAAAAAAAAAAAAGAGCCCGGCTGGTGTGGCTCGGTGGATTGAGCGCGTTCTGGGAACCAGAGGGTCCCGGTTCGATTCCCAGTCGGGGCACATGCCTGGGTTGCGGGCCAAGTCCCCGGTGAGGGCCATGTGAGAGGCAACCATACATTGCTCTTTCTCCCTCCCTTCCCCTCTCTCTGAAAATAAATAAATAAAATCTTTAAAAAAAAAAAAAAGAAAGAAATGTTTTAGGGAGTAATAACAATGATGGAGCTTGAACTATAAACTGGGTAACAGAGACAGTAAAGAGAGTCAGGAAGGAGATCATAGAGAATGAGAAAGTGGGTTCAATAGGTTGGCATCCGAACCAGGTAGGAAAATTACCATACTATGGATACAGCAAGTGGGGTGGAAGGCCAAGCTGGTGACTAGATTGTATGATTTCTGAAATCAAGACTACTGGAGGTAGTATCATTTCAGGTGATGGCATGTTCTAAGGTGTGCTTGTGGGAGTGACTAAGGTGAAGTGGAAGTGAGTTCTAGGATCTGAACGATCAGTGCATTAAATGGGTTATTTACATAAACATTGCCATCACTGAGCATGAGGGTAGGAAGCGGAGTGCAGAGGAACACTGAGCTAGAAGCTGAAGTTATCATGGAAGGAGTGGAGGGACTAAGAAAAGGTAGGTGATGGCAGTGGCAGATAGTAGGGGGACAGAGTAGTGCATCTGAGGAGCAAGAATTTCAAAGGAGCAGTATTTAACTTTTCTTTTTTCCAGAAAAGAGAGACAGAGCTAAGTGATCTAAAGAAGACTGATGGAGAAATGGAAAGCTTGGCCAAAGGTAAGAGAGATTTAAAAAAATATGTCGCTTCCACTTGCGAGGGTTAGAGAGCAAATAAGTTCCTCAGGGAACAGATTTCAGTTAAGTCAAGAAGGTAAAGGACAAATGCTGAGAAGCAGTAAAGTATAACTTTTGACTGGTTAAAGACTCATCTCCCCATTGAGAAAGCAGTTATTTGTACTCTGAGCACATTAAGAACCAGATTTATCAGATATGATTAAGATAAAAGTAAGTTTTATGCTACCTGTACTTGGCCCCAGGCACAATGAGAACTCAAAATGGCAGATCCTTAGCCCAAAAGCAGGAAGGGTTAGAGCTTTCTCCCTCTCCCAGGCAAAAAATGAAGAAGGAGGTAGCTGTCCTCCCTGCAACTTGGAGTCTCCCAAGATGCACTGAGTCTATGTCATCCAGTCCAGAGGTGGGAAAGCCACTCCAACAGGAAGCTCAGCAAGCTACAGCAAAGTCAAGTACAGGTCCATTAACTGCCTTGGAGCAGGGGTTAAGGGACTTCTTTTTAGAGCTTTTCTCAAAGGGATCAGTCCTGGCATTTCTCAACCAGACATCAAATTTGAGATTCTTTTATTTTATTTATTTACTTATTATTGTTGTTCGAGTACAGTTGTCTCCATTTCCCCCCCACCACTCACATCCCCACCTCCCACCCTCGTTCCTACCCCTCTTTGGCTTTGTCCATGAGTTCATGACTCTTTTAAATTGTATCACTCAGCCCGACTGGTGTAGCTCAGTGGATTGAGTGCGGGCTGGGAGCCAGAGGGTCCCGGTTCGATTCCCAGTAGGGGCACATGCCTGGGTTGCGGGCCAGGTCCTGGATGAGGGCCATGTGAGAGGCAACCCATACATTGCTCTTTCTCCCTCCCTTCTCCTCTCTCTGAAAATAAATAAATAAAATCTAAAAAAAAAAAATTGTATCACTCATAAGCTAATAACTTGTTTGTATTTGTGTTTGAATTCAAACTATTGGACAAAAAAGTTATAAAATCTTGTGTTCAACTTATCTACAGAAAGAGCCTCAAGAAAATGTAGCATTTGCTAGGAGGGTTCAGGCCCTAGGAGAAAAGTTTTCCCAGGTAGTCCCATCAGTAAAATATGTAGGAAGCTTTGCTGATCGCAATGAGGAAATCCGAGCATAAACTGGAATGGGTGGAAGAGAGGATCAAGGAAGAGGATTTCATCAGACTAGAGGAGGGGCTAGGAAATGAGGGGACGACACTGCGTGATTACTCACTAATTACCAAGGAGCTCATAGAGGAAGAGGGTTCGAGGAAATGAAAAAGCTAATTCCAAGACTACAGTGGTAACAAATTTGGCATGTTCTAGAAAAAGAAAAAGCTCATGTGACTGAATCACGCATAGGGTGCAAGACAGAAAGCTGAGAAATTGGCAAGAACCTGGTAAGCTAGAGCAAAGAATTTAAAATCTGTTGCAAACAAAAAGGGAAGCCATTGGGGGGTTTTTAAGCAAGGAGTGACAGCATCTGACTTTTCGGGAGGGAGGTGACAACTTTGTTGAGGCTTTAATTTACATATAAAATTCATCCATTTGAATTGTATAATTCAAAGAGTTTTAGTCCATTCACAAAGTCGCACACCAATACTACAATTAATTTTAGATTTTAGTGGATGAAAAAAGGGCCACATAACTAAACCTGACAAGCAAAGGGAAATCCTGAGTGGTGGCCTTACCACCTCAGAGACCTGAAGTAACCACATAGGATGGTCTGAAATTGAAACTTTCTAACTAAAAGGGAATCGTGTCCTAGGCCAGTATTTTCCATGACAAAGGTCAATCTTTACCTTAACTGAACCTATTAACTTTTTGAATTAACAGACCTTGGGAATGTCAGGGTAATTTCCTTTTTCCAGACCCCTCGGGGCACAAACTCTCACCCTGAGCAGAGACCACAAAACCTCTCATTGTTATTATTATTTGTTAACTATCCTACACCCACTTATGTAAAAGAAGTATAGTCATTCACTTTACTTTTTATCCAATCCCAGAAGTGTCCCCCCACTTTGCTTTCTCTCATCACCTTAAATCTATCACCAATGTATTTCATGTCTCCCTTTTTTTGCCTCTTCCTTTGATTGTAATGTATGAAATAAAGTACAAAACTGCCATTTTCTGGAGCATTTTCTCAGTCTGTTGACATTTTGTTTCCTGGCAATTGTCTTCAGTTTGGCTCAAATAAACTCGTAAAATTCTTACAGGTTTGGAAGTTTCTTATGTTGACATTTTCATCATTCCAAAAAGAAATCTCTAACCTTTCAGCCATCACCACTACCCAATCCCCATCCTCCCACCAGCCCTAAGCAACCAGTAATTTCACTAATCTACTTTTTGTCCCTATGGATTTGCCTATTCTGGACATTTCATATTAATAGAATAAAACCACCTAATCCCTTGGTTTCAGTTTAAACATCGCTTCCTTCTAGATGCCTTCTCTAATTCCCTATACCACAGGTCCTCCATTATGTTCTCTTGGGCACCCCTCAACTTATTCCTAACTCTTCCCACTTATAATTAATTAAGCATGCATAAATTAATTGCTATCCCTCCTCTCTCCTATATTGTACTCTTCAAAAAAGCAGAGGCTGTATTCTGCTCAAAACTTTTCCCAGAACAATATTTGTCTCGTAGTAGAAATTTAATAAACATCCCTTGGCTTGATGATTTAAATTTATCAAAAATGATTTTGCACGAGGACTTCAACCTCTAAGAAAGGATTTTTGGTCCTGACTGGTGTGGCTCAGCTGGTTGGGCTTCAGTCGTCCCACAAACTGAAAGGTCACCAGTTCGATTCCCAGTCAGACCACATGCCTGCCAGGGTGCAAACAAGAGGCAGCCAATTGATGTTTTTCTCCATCTCTTTCTTTCTAACCGTGTCCCCCCACCCCAAGAATAAATAAAGTTAAAAAAAAGAAAGGATTTTTGTTGTATCTTGTCATCATCTTTTACTCTGTCATTACCCAACCACCCCATTCCAGCACTCTCACGGCCAGGGGTGAAAGAGTAGAGAATGAACAAAATTGGATATTGGTTCATGAACCAGGTCCAGTATAATTTGGTCCTAATGTTTCTGCAGACAGAAGCCAAAAGAGTTTTCAGTTGAAGGAGTTCATGAAATGTGAAGATACAATGCACTGCTCCTCTGGTATTCAGAACACCAAGTGTGGTGTAGCAGGGGGAGGAGGCACATCCTCCATTGCTGAGCAGAATGTAGACAGCTTTTACATCTGCCATACTTCAGGGAATGTGGTGCTTTGTTGGCACATTAAGGGTTCACTGTTTTGATAACTCTGAGAGCTGTGACCAGCTCTGAGCCTATCCCATTGTCACAGTGCCTGCCCTTCCCCAAACACTATAGTAGTGATTTAGTAAGCAATGAACAAGAGGGAAGCTGGGGCAGGATAATAGGAGAACACTGTGAGCTCATATAAAACCCACTGATCTTCAGATTAAGGCTAATATATATAAACCAAAAACTTAGCCGTTGATATTCCTTATAAGATCACTAGATTTATGCTCCCTATCCCCACCCCACCCCCAGTGAAAGTGGCGAGAGTGATGCACTACATGATGAGACCAAACTTCTATATACTACAGATGAACTGGAAAACTCCAGCTCCAGCAGGGGTAGGAGGAGGTGGGCATCCTTTTCGCATTACAATGAAACGAAATGTGTATTTAGTCATGCAAAGATTAACATTTTAAGCAAATAACAAATGGTTGAACAATAGTGAATATTCAGCAAAAACTGATGCCAGACCAAATGGCACCTTAAAAAGAATAAACTTCTAGAAAACAATAACAAATCTTGAAACTTTAAAAAAGTTATTATTATACATTTATTATAAAAATTATTACTAGTTTAATTTTAACAGTTCGATCTTACAGTGCAGGAAAAATAATTGTTTAACACACAGTGCCCTTGTGGTACAAAGTATGAAACTGGAGTTTTAGAGTTTTATTTTTTCCTCACCTGAGAACATACTTATTAATTGTAGAGAGAGGGGGAGGGAGGGAGGGAGAGAGAGAAACTCCTGTGTGAGAGAGAAACTTCTGGTAGCTTCTCATAAGGGCCACAACTGTGCCCGACTGTGCCCCGACTGGGGACCAAACTGGGGCCCTGACCAGGAATCCAACTCGTGAACTTTTGGTTTGCTGAATGATAATCCAACCAACTGAGTCATGCTGGCCAGGGCCAAAGTGGAGTTTTTGTGATAATTTTCTTTCAGCTGAGATCCTTACAGGAGCTACACACTTTTATGGCTAGGCCTGTCGGGTAGGTGCTGGCCATGGTGTTGTTGCTACTAAAGAGGTTAAGCTTTTCCTCCCCTCCAGTTGTAGTTGACTGAAGACTTAGTTTTGCTTTTGCACATGAAGATTTGGTTGATGATTTTGAGATAAATGTATATATATTTTAAAGACAATCTTGTGATATAAAGTTTTGTGTACTACCTCAAAAAGATATTCCTAAGATTTCTCATCCCAAGGAGGAATTTGTTTATTTTTTCTTTTTATTGCAGTTATATGAGATGATAAATGTTAACTACACCTAATGTGGTAATTATTTCACAGTATATATAAATCAAACCACATTAAACTTATTCGTTATTCAGCAACATACGTCAATTATTTCTTAATAAAACTGGAGGGGGGTGGGTATTTCTGATTATTTTCAGGAGCAGTCTTTAGATTGTTGTTCCTGACACTATAAAGATACAATTGGACAAATCCAAAATGTGAGAAATTCTACTAAGCAAATTACCCAATTTCTTCAACAAATTAACATTAAGAAAAAGAATTGGCTGGCTGGCAAGGATGCGGCACTGCCAGGGCCTGGAAGATGCTGAGCCCTGCCCAGATCTCCCCGAGCATGTGATGTCAATAGGCAAGCTCAGAGTGTGTCTTCTTGGGGACACCAGCGTTGGGAAGTTACGCATTGTGTGTTGATTTGTCCAGGATCAGTTGACAATAACATGATTCCGACTATTGGAGAGTCTTTTATGACCCAAACTGTGCCTTGTAGAAATGAACGTCATAAGCTCCTCTTCTGGGATACTGCTGGTCAGGACCAGTTTCATTCCTTGGCTCCCACGTGCGGTCCTGGATCCGCTGCAGCTGTCATAGTGTGTGATATTACCAAACAGGACTCATTTCATGCCTTGGAGAAACGGGTGAAAGAACTAAAAGAACACAGTCCAGAAAACACTGTAATGGCCGTTGCTGGGAACAAATGTAATCTCTCAGGTATTAGGGAGTTTCCCTTGAAGGATGCGAAGAGATATGCTGAATCCATATGCATATCTCTTCAATCCGTCGTGGTTGAAATGAGTGCAGAAAATGCTATTACATAATGTTGAAGAGCTCTTTCAAGAAATCAGTCACCAGATCCCACACTTGGACCCTCATGGGAATGGAAATAGTGGAGCAATCAAACTTGGGAAGCAAACCACTCCACCCAGCAGGGTGCTGCTCACTAGGACCCATGGCCCATTGTACTTGAAGAAGCCAGAGCCACCTCCCAGTGCACTGTTGAAGGACTCCCATTCTCGGTGGCCTGGCACCTCACTCAGGGAGAAGTGAGCACACTGGCTTGGCATCCTGGGAGACCTGCAGGGAATGGGGCAGAAAATGTCCCTGGAAAAAGATTTCAGAAAACTGGAAAAGTCCATCACCTAGTCTTTCATGCATGAAATACACACAGGAAACAAGAGATGTTAGATAATAAGTATGGTTGAGTTTTTGTTAAAAACCTTAAAATATTCTGAATTTGTACAAAAATCTTACTGGCTTATTATATGTGTGAAATTCTAAAAATGGTGTTCCACTCTGATTTCCTGTGTTCCCTAGCCAAATTCCAATAACTCCTTCAATGCATTGCCATTGTTACCTAGCCAGCCTTCACTGAAAGAAGGTTGACTTATTTTTCTTTAATTTACCTTTCAGTGGAGTATAATCAGATCATCACTCAAGGTAGAGACTTGAGTTGTTATAAAAATGGGGAAAGATGTATTAGAAATTGTTGTCTACATCTCTGATTTTTACTTGATGAATATTTCTGTAAGTTTTGGTCATAAAAACAAACAAATCAAATCTGAAAAAAGGAAAAGAAATTAAAATGGAGGAAAAATATTATTGATTAAAAGAAACTTAAAAGATACATGAAAAAATACAATATTGTGGATATTATTTGAATTCTGATTTGAACAAATAAACAATTGAGCAAACTAATAACTAAACCTTAAAAAACTTTTAAAGCCATTGGTGAAAATTAAAAATGGACTTGATATTTAAGACATTTAAAAAACTTTATGTGATAATGATATTATTTTTTAAAAAAAGATTTTATTTATTTATTTTTAGACAGGGGAAGGGTGGGAGAAAGAGAGGCGGAGAAACATCAATGTGTGGTTGTTTCTCACGCATCCCCTACTGGGGACCTGGCCTGCAACCCAGCCATGTGCCCTGACAGGGAATTGAACTGTCAACCCTTGGGTCACAGGCCGGTCGGTGCTTAATCCACTGAGCCAGACCAGCCAGGGTAATAATGGTATTTTTAAACAATCCTTATCTTCTAGATATATATGTGAAAATTTATATGGGTATAACAATATGACATCTGAAATTTTCTTTAAAAGACTCCAGAAAATATAAATAAAATTTAAATTAATGAATGAAGACTAGATAAAAGAAAAAAGACAAAATACCAGTAATTGTAGATGTGAGGTGACAGATAAAACATGATTTATCATACTCTTCTTTCTTGTGTATATTTAAAAAGTTTCACAACAAAAAGTGAATTAAAAACTTGCACTTTTACATGAATACAATTATTTTAGTATATTTTCATGAACTAATTTTTTTATATAAACATTTTTGTTCTTAAGCTTTAGATCTAAAAATGTGCCAGTGGAACATGGATTTGGCTTTTAAGAAATAAAATTACCATTGAATTTCCATCTCATTCTCCATATTCATTACAGTGCATACCAATTACAGATCTTCTGTGGAGTTAAACAATGGGAGGATTGTTACACTACTTATTGTATGAGAAATGCTTGCCTTCTCCAGGCACATCCGTTTACTTCTTCAGTAGAAAATAAGCTTTTTTTCACAGGCAACCATTGATTATTAGTAAATCCTGCTACGATAATATTATAATCTGTAAATTAGGTAAAAAGTCTTCCTTTTGTTCCAGCATCCTTCTATATATGTAATAGCAGATATTTCATCTTGCTTGAACAGTTTATGAAAAAGCAACTCTAAAATCTGCATTGACAAAATTAATATCTTTTGTTAAGTTTCTCCTCAGAGAGGTAAACAATTTCTAAAAGGGAGTTTTTTCTTCAAAAACTTTATAATATAAATGAAATTAAAAAGCTAAAAGTATAACATAATTCTTGAAGATTACTGTTTGATAATATGAATTCTAGTATATCAAATGGTTTTATAAAAGTTCTACACAGGCCTGGCTGGTGTAGCTCAGTGGATTGAGCGTGGGCTGCGAATCAAGGGGTTGCCAGATCAATTCCCAGTCAGGGCACGTGCCTGGATTGCGGGCCAGGTCCTCAGTGAGGGCCATGTGAGAGGCAACCACACATTGATGTTTCTCTCCCTCTCTTTCTCCTTTCCTTCCCCTCTCTTTGAAAATAAATAAATAAAATCTTAAAAAAAAGTTTTATACAGATTATAACTATAATGATGACAAAATCTAATCTTTATTATCTTTTGCTATTATTTAAATTTTCATAAACATGTGTTGGCTCAAATGGACATAACGTTCTTTCTATAGCATTTTAAAAATTTATTGATTTTAGAGAGAAAGGGGGGGAGACAAAGAGAGAGAAAACATCGATTTGTTGTTCCACTTAGTTATGCATTTGTTGGTTGATTCTTGTATGTGCCCTCACTGGTGATCAAACCTGAAGTCTTGGCATATCTGGATGATTCTCTAACCAAATGAACTACTCAGCCAGGGCTTATAACATTCTTCTTAAAGTTATTTAGCAAATATTTTCTCTTAACATTGATATTAAGTATAAATCTATCGCTTATATGTTTAACAGTTTGAAAGTTCTTAGGACTTCTGGCCAAGATGGAGGCATAGGTAGATATACTTCGCCTCCTCATACAACCAAAAGGACAAACAACAAATTTAAAAACAAAAAATAATCAGAATTGTCAGAAAATTCTACTGTATGGACATCAGACAACCAAGGAGTTAAAGAAGAAACATTCATCCAGACTAGTAGAAAGGGGGAGATAGGAAGCCAGGGCAGAGAGGATGCATGGCAAGGTGGCTGGAGGACCAGGGAGTTGAAGAAACAGATGGTGGTCCCACGTTTGTGTGTGTGTAAACTGGGAGGAACAAATAAATGGGGACTGAGACAGACTGTGCAACCCAGTGTTCCAGCACAGGAAAAGAAAGCCTCAAAACCCCTCACTGTAAAAACCTATGGGGGTTGCAGCGGCATGACAAACTCCCAGCTTCACAGGAGAGTTCATTGGAGAGACCCACAGGGTGCTAGAAGATACACAAACCCACCCACCTGGGAATCAGCACCAGAAGGACCCAATTTGCTTGTGGGTAGCAGGAGAAGTGACTGAAAGCCAGATGAGAGCCCACTAAGTGACGTTGTTCCCTCTCTGACCCCCCACCACCACAGCACCACAACTCAGTGACAGTGGATTGTCCTGCCCCAGTGAACATGTATGGCTCAGCCCCTTACTATGTAACAGGTGCACCAAGACAAAGAATATGGCCCAAATGAAAGAACAGATCAAATCCAGAAAAAAATATAACTAAGTGATGAAGAGATAGCCAACCTATTAGGTGCAGAGTTCAAAACACTGGGAATCAGGATGCTCACAGAAATGGTTGAGTATGGTTGCAAAATACAGGAAGAAGTGCAGGCTACGTAGAGTGAAAGAAAGAAAAATGTACAGGGAACCAACAGTGATGGGAAGGAAATAGGGTTTCAAATCAACGGTTTGGACCACAAGGAAGAAATAAACATTCAATCAGAACAGAATGAAGAAACAAGAATTCAAAAAAAGGAGAGGCTTAGGAACCTCTGGACAACTTTAAATGTTTCAACATCTGAATCATAGGGGTGCCAGAAGAAGAGGAAGAGCAAGAAATTGAAAACTTATTGGAAAAAATAATGAAGGATAACTCCCCTAACCTAGTAAAGGAAATAGACTTCCAGGAAGTCCAGGAAGCTCAGAGAGTCCCAAAGAAGTTGAACCCAAGGAAGCACACACCAAGGCACATAATCATTACATTAATGATTAAAAATAAGGGGAGAATCTTTTTTTTTTTTTAATTTTATTTATTTATTTTCAGAGAGAGGAGAAGGGAGGGAGAAAGAGCAATGTATGGTTGCCTCTCACATGGCCCTCATTGGGGGCCTGGCCTGCAACCCAGGCATGTGCCCCAACTGGGAATCGAACCGGGACCCTCTGGTTCCCAGTCCGCGCTCGATCCACTGAGCTACACCAGCCGGGCTAATAAGGGGAGAATCTTAAAAGCAGCAAGAGAAAAGCAAAGAGTTACCTACAAAGGAGTTCCCATAAGATGATCATCTGATTTCTCAAAAGAAAGCTCACAGGCAAGAAGGGGATGGAAAGAAGTATTGAAAGTCATGAAAGGCAAGGACCTATATCCAAGATGACTCTCTCCAGCAAAGCTATCATTTAGAATGGAAGGGCAGATAAAGTGCTTCCCAGATAAGGTCAAGTTAAAGGAGTTCATCATCACCAAGCCCTTATTACATGAAATGTTAAAGGGACTTATCTAAGAAAAATAAGATAAAAAATATGAACAGTAAAATGACAACAAACTCATAACTTTCAACAACCAAACCTAAAAAAACAAAAAAAACCCAAACTAAAACAAAAGTGAACTAAGCAAACACCTAGAACAGGAATGTTCCTACAGATTCACAGAAATGGAGATCACATGGAGATCAGTGGGGAGAGGGAGTGGGAAGAATGGGGGGAAGGTACAGGGATTAAGAAACATAACTTGTAGGTACAAAATAAGTAGGGGGGATGTTAAGAATAGTATAGGAAATGGAGAAGCCAGAGAAGTTATATACATGACCCATGGACATGAACTGAAGGGGGGATTGCTGGAGGAAAGGAGGCACTGGGCAGAAGGGTCAAAGGGGAAAAATTGGGACAAGTATAATAGCATAATCAATAAAATCTACTTAAAAATTAAAGTACGCCCTGGCTGGTGTGGCTCAGTGGACTGAGCACCAGCCTGCAAACTGGAAGGTTGCTGGTTCGATGCCTGGTTGGGGCACATGCCTGGGTTGTGGACTAGGTTCCTGGTGCAAGGCTTGCAAAAGGCAACCACACATCGATTCTCTCTCTCTCTCTTTCTCCCTCCTTTCCCCTCTGTCTAAAAATAAATACAATCTTAAAAAAAAAAAAGAAAGAAATTGTTACCCAAAGAATATGCTGATGTTAAATCAAGCAGCTGCTGACAGAAACAGAAAGTAGGCCTTGAAAGGATGAAAAGAGGTGGTATGGTATGAAGGCCAAAAAGCTTGTCTAACTAAGGCAGCTACACAGAGTTAAAATTGATTAGTAGTGTTGCTAAATGGGCTTTAAGGTTAAACATACCACCTTCAATCAGTTATTCATTGTACTTACTCCTCTCTCTAAAGTTCAACTTGACTAGTTGAAGGTAGTTAAAAATAATAAGGAAATTCAATAACTATAGATATGTTTGCTTTTGTATTCTCAACTCTAGCCATTTATCTGTCTTTTACAGACAGATTTCTACATTTCCTAGTAAGGACTCAGGCTCCCTCATGGTTTTGTCAGATAAATAATAATCACAATAGGTAGTTTTATGTTAATCAACAAATTATTATTAATATTTATTTTTTTAAAGATTTTATTTTTATTTATTTTTAGAGAGAGGGGAAGGGAGGGAGAAAGAGAGGGAGGGAAACAGCAATGTATGGTTGCCTCTCACATGGCCCTCACGGGGACCTGGCCCGCAACCCAGGCATGTGCCCTGACTGGGAATTGAACCGGGACCGCTTGGTTCCCAGCCCGCGCTCAATCCACTGAGCTACACCAGCCAGGGCTAATATTTATTCTTATTTTAAAATAAAATTACAACAAAAGCAATGTAATAAATATGCTAATTATATTGTATATGGGCATATTCTCATTTACTCATTAATTTATTCATTAACACTGACAATAGTAGGCATTATACTCTACATTCTCAGAGTTGCCACTTGGCTCTGCTCATCTCTATACATTCTTGCTAGATATGCCAAAAATGCAAGGCTTTTACTGCTCCTTACCTGGGATGTTTCTCAGGGCTGTGTTTGCAGTGAGCAACTTTGAGGGATGAGGTGATACCTCCCCCAGACAAAGAGTAGGTTTACTTACTGTTTATTATAAGTGGTGAATTCCCACAGCTCAGTATTCCTCAGCCTCAACGCAAACTCACTGCATGCATAGCACCCACCTGAACCTCATGTTGCTTACTGTGCTGTGAGTGATAAAGTCCTTTGTCTCTGACCCATCAGTCTTGTGTCTGTGGCCAGTATTCATAAAATAGTAACATACCAATTCATTAATTTGTAAGAAGGATTATAATCTCTATTTTGCCAATTACTTTCCAGGTCCTTAAGCCACAGACTTTATTGCTGTAATATGACCACAACACTGTAATGACTTATTCAATGGCTTCTATGTTTTAGGTACTAGAATATATACAAGCAATATATATTCCACTAAGTATATGTCCACTAAAACAGGTACTAGATTTTAGAGAGATATTAGAAAGTGTTTGTATACTTGGAAAATATTGAGTGGAACCTAATTGTTTAAAGCATTATATCTTAGAAATTGAGAACATAGCTGAGACTTATCAACATGCTCTCCCAGGAAAAAGATTCCAAATCTGGCCTTAGACGTTAAGGGCACTGTCCAAAACTTTCTCTGGAGGGTGTGCTCCAAATATATGTTTACCATGGCAGTGAAAAGACACATTCATCACTTTTTTTGTGAAGATTTAACTATTTAACTCTCTCAGTAGACACTGAATTCCAATAGCATTACATTCAGGACTTACTCATTTTTATAATATTATTACTTTTTCCTATACCAGGTTTTTTTTTCTCTATCTTTACTGTTTTCTCCTCTTGTTCCTGCTTTCTTTTTATAAAGAATTATAATGATGTGCACCCCAAATGCTAACAAGTACAATGGGAAGAATTCCTTAATTAAATACAAGCCTTCATCTTGTGTTCATTAAATCATTGTTTTCATTTTCTGTGATGCCAATTGAACTTTAAGTAGAAAGCTGTAAGGCAAAAATGTTATAAGTTAATGTAGGGTGACAAATAATATAATATAGTAGAACGGCTAATAGTTGCTCACATTCCAACAGGGAGATTTTTTTTTAACCTAATTCCCCTTACATTTATCACTCTGGAATTTCAGTTTAGCATTAGCACAGAGAAATATTTACAATTTTTTTTTTTAAAGATTTTATTTATTTTTAGAGAGAGGGGAAGGGAGGGAGACAGAGAGGGAGAGAAACAGCAATGTATGGTTGCCTCTCACATGGCTCTCACGGGGACCTGGCCTGCAACCTAGGCATGTGCCCTGACTGGGAATCGAACCGGGACCCTTTGGTTCCCAGCCCGCGCTCAATCCACTGAGCTACACCAGCCAGGGGAAATATTTACAATTTTCAAAAGTAATGAATTGCCAGTGCAATGAGATAAAACATTTACTAAGTCAAAGTCATTTTATGTTAGGCAGTTATCAGTATTTTGGAAAGATAACTTTTATGAGTTCAAAGAAAATAAGCATTCTTACCAATGGTAGAAAATTATATTTGAAACCCCTGGCCAGGTAGCTTAGTTGGTTAGAGCATCATCCCAATACACCAAGTTTTCAGGTTCAAGCCTTGATCAAGGTACATACAAGAATCAACCAATGAATGCTGGCAGAGCCTGAGACCCTCGGCAATGTAGGCATGAGCACATTTCCCAAGCTTGGGCTGAGCAATGCAGGTAAGTCGATCAAGCTTGCGGGTGCCATGCTTTGGGATTTTGGGCTTGACCTCCTTGGGCTTTATCAGGGCCTTGATAGCCTTGGCACGTGCACTCCTGGCCTTGGTGTTGTAGGTCTGCATCATCTTCAAGACCTTCTTGTTGTTCATGTTCCTCAGAAACTTGGGATCTACCCTATTGGAGACCGTTCTGCGTGGCATGGGCCCAGCTCCCACTTGGAAAGGCCAGTGGAAAGCGAGGTCCGGTACACAGATAGGTTCTCCCATGGGAAATCAGGCCTGCATTGTCCCTAGGTCGCTTTGAGGCTTGCTTTTTGCTAAAATTCCCTCACCCTGAATTGAGGCAGCAAACATTTACTGCACTTATCTTTAAAGTAACTTCCTAAAATCTATGCTAAACATTCCAAGGAGGAGTGTAACCAGTTCAACCACTTTTCCCTTTACATTTGCAAATATCCTTCCTTTTTGATGTAATTAGCAACATCCTCTCCTTTGTTTTCTGTAAAAGGTAACCACCTAAAGCGAACCTGTGCATAGTAAATGAGGCAATAAAAGCCTGTCAAGGCAAGGGTTGGGGTGCTCTTCCCTTGAGAAAGTGGCCATGCTGTCCCTTTACCTCCACAGGACTCGGTAGTCCGTGTGAATTTGTCTCATCTCAGCTATGACACTGCGGACCCACGAGCCAGGGTCTACATCACTACCCTCTTGAGAGATTTGTGTCTTTGTGGTCAGGGTTTCTTGATGCCGTTTCTGCCATTATCGAGACTGGTTGTGCATGGTGTGGTTCTTGGACTTGGCCGTATCTGCACCTAGAGGATGAGGGTGCAGATCAGAACTGCGGGCTGGGCCTACCTCTACAGTCCTGATTGAAGCCTGCAGCTGCTGAAGCACATGGGGCTGGTAAGTCTTTATTGGATCCATTCTTCCTCCTGAACATACAGCTAAACTACCTTTCCCAGCTTCCCTTACAGTTAGATGTGCACAAGTAACCGAGTGTTAACAACGGAATTGGATTTAAAGTGGTGTGCTTCTCAAAGTATGGTGATTGCCAGCGGGAAAGGGGAGGGGTAGAGAGAGGTAGAAGTGGGTATGGGGGGGATAGATGATGGCACAAGGAGACTTGACTTTGGGTGTGAACACACTACAATATGTAGATAATGTATTACATAATTTTATTTACACGTGCCACCCCAATAAATCCAATAAAAATATTTTTTAAAAGTGATGTGATTATCCATGTACTTTTCCCTTTCTGGATGACTAGGATGGCGATGCACAGGGAAACTTGGAAACCACATGTTAAAAATGACAGAATCCCTGACAGCATGGTTACCCAAATAGTTGTGCGGAGCACAGCCCCCCTTGCCCGATCCACCCTGGAATTTACAAGTAATTATAATGGTCTGAGCATACGCTGCTCTAGGCTTAAGATGAATGAGAAGTAAGCTGCTGTTGAGCTAAAGCAGGGTATTTTGAGGTCTGCCTATTTATTATCATAGCCTAATCAATCTTAAAGATGCATTTGGCAATATGTAATTTCTACATGTGTTTATTGCTAGCAGTTCTGTTTCTAGGTATATTTGTTCCCTAAGGAAACACAGATATGTCACCAGGGATCCCTGATTAAGGAAACCAAAATTTTCTACCCTGAAGCCGCTTTATGGGATATCGATTTTAAACTGTTTATTAAGAAACAAAAAAACTCAGAAAGAACCACAATTTATTCATTTCTGTGAGTAGTTAATTGCTTCCCACCTTTTTTCCCCTATTAGCATCAGTGCCACAGTAAACATACTTGAATAGTGTGGGACTAAAAAATTAATAGTGTCACCAAGACTAAAGAGTTCCCGCACGCATCGGAGCCCAATACGACACAAACAGGAGTTTGCAGCCAAGAGAGTAAGGATTTGTCAAGGACATGGTGCCATGCCTGGAGTCACAGGTAGCTCATGCTTGAAGACCTGGCTCCCCAGTGGCTTCTAGGAGATGGATTATATAAGGAGGAGGTCATTAATCATGATGACTAGTAGAGTTATGATCATGGTCTCTACTGATCGGTTGGTACTAGGGTAGGGGATAATTGATCATTGCATCTGATCCTGATGTCAGCCATAGAATTGTCCTGTCCAGTTTTGCAAGGATTTGTTCTGTGGGATTGTTCTGCTTTCCTGGGTCTGGAGCTAAAACACAACTGAGGCCAAGATATTATGTTTAGTTTGATTGAAAACTCTGTCTCAATAGTCAGGAGACCTAGGACCTTGTTTCTAAGACTACTGGGATGCTGAACAGAGCCTCATTGTCCTGAGGGCTTAATGATTAAGTAAGGGAGAGGAACTAGGTGAGTCAAACTGCTAGGTGAGTCTGGATTGAGTAAAAGGAAAAAATCAAAATAAAAGGCCACATTAAATAAAATAAGGTTTCTGAGTGGTCCTGTAACAGGGTGCAGCCAAGGGGGATGCCCCAAATAGGGATTTGTAATGGGGTCCAGAACTCAAGGTGTCCAGGAAATATTAGAAAAAGATATATAGGATGTCCTCGCCTCCCCACAAGTCTGAGCTGGGGGTGGGGGGTGGGGTGGGACACAAGGAGAGGGGCCATTCAGAGTTGTTTTGTATAGCAGTAGCTTTGCAGCTAACTTCTGGCATGGTCATTTAACATATCTATAACCTTTAACTGGTTTCATAGATATGTTAAATAGCTGTGGCCATGCTTTGAACCAGGGAGATGGAGGTGACTTCCACCCAAGATGTAACTGAGAGGCAACTCCTTCTGGTTACAGCACCTGTGTGAGAGCTTGGAGATGATTGGCTCCATGCCATAGGGCCACACCAGCCCACAGTTACCATGGCAGCCCAGTAAAGCTGGAAGAATACAGGAGTGCTGACAGGTGTAACTGATTGTAGGAGGAGTTGGAAATGGGGCTGCAGAGAAAGATTGTCGTGGGAATTTAAAACCAGGCATGGTAGCCATGCAAAAGGGGGACCCCTCAGCTTGGGCAAGAGAGAGAGGACCTTGTGGCTTTGGGCTGTTCCTTTTGCCACGCGGCTCAGGAAGCAGAAGAGACTTTGCTGGGAAGAAAAGGGGTGAAAGGGCTCTTGCTAGTGGGCCAGAAGAAGGTGCCACATGGCTTTGGATTAACTGGAGATGGTGGCAGCGACACAGCTGATGCCGGGAGCTTGAATCATGGACTTCCACTTCTTTTCCAGAGATACAGTACCCCGGACTGGGCAGAGGGGAAAAGGAAGGACTGTGTGCATTTGTGGGTATTCTAGAGAACTTTAGTATTTTTTTTAAAGATTTTATTTATTTAGAAGGGAGGGAGAAAGAGAGGGAGAAACAGCAATGTATGGTTGCCTCTCACATGGCCCTCACTGGGGACCTGGCCTGCAACCCAGGCATGTGCTCTGACCGGGAATCGAACCGGGACAGTCTGGTTCCCAGCCAGCGCTCAATCCACTGAGCTACACCAGCCAGGGCGAAAACTTTAGTATTTTAAAAAAGACATTAAGTCATTACTCTAAGCCTGTATAACTTTTAAATAAATAATTCCTTTCCTTTTCACCAATCTCTGTCATTGAGAGATGTCTTTCCTCTGGCAGCAGGCAAAGCAAACCTAGTACTGGGTGGGGGACCCCCAGAACACAAAGGGGGTGTCCTTTTGGTAACAGTATATTGTTCACCGCCACTCCCACCCGTCTGTTCTGTAAGGGTCCCATCTTTCAAGTTCTTCTAAACTGAATAATAATCAAATTAACAGAGGCAGATTAACAGGAGAAAATCAAATTTTTAATATAGGCACACGGGGAGTTCATATAACCATGAAATTCCAAAGATGGCGAGGCAACATTGGGTATATAAGACATTTTTGGACAAAAAAAACCGAGGGTGATTAGGTATTAGATTTCAGAAGTGAGAATGGGTGATTTACAGGTAGTTGAGAAAGAGGGTAACATGCATGGCAGGAAAATCCTTGCTAGGCAACTCAGAAGCAACGGGAGATGGGAGATTCATAAAATGGAATACCATAGAGTAATACAAATTATTTAGACACATTTATTAACATGGATAAAGTAAGTTAAAAAAAGCAAATTGCAGAATAATTACAATAGCATCTACATAAAAATTTGAAAATCCGCATATGAAAAACACTTATATATAATCCTCCTTCATAGTGAATGTATAAAAACGAGAATTATCCCTGGCAGGTGTAGCTCAGTGGATTGAGTGCGGGCTGGGAACCAAAGGGTCCCGGTTCGATTCCCAGTCAGGGCACATGCCTAGGTTGCAGGCCAAGTCCCCGTGAGGGCCATGTGAGAGGCAACCATACATTGCTTTTTCTCTCTCTATCTCCCTCCCTTCCCATCTCTCTAAAAATAAATAAAAATTTTAAAAAAAATCTTAAAAAAATGAGAATTATAATGAAAATCACTAATTTCAGTACAGTAATACTGGAGTTGCCATGCATGATTGTGTTCTGTATTGCACAAATTTCTGGAGCACCACCCATATAAACTATAATATTTACAGTCCACAGTCTTATATGGCAGAGCTAGAGGGAAGGAAGAACTATGGGGATGATTTTTTTTACTGCATCTGTAGTTTAGAGAGAGATAGAGAGAGAGAGAGTTGGGGGAGGAAGGGAGCTGATGTAGTTAGGTGTTAACTTTTGTTCAATCTTGAGGTTCATTAATAGATGCCTATTTATAGGCTTCCTGGAAATCCAAGAAGCTCAGAGAACTCCAAAGAAGCGGGACCCAAAGAGGAACACACCAAAGCACATCATAATAACATTATCCAAGGTCAAGAATAAGGAAAGAATCTTACAAGCAGCAAGAGAAACGGAGACAGTAACCTACAAAGGAATTCCCATAAGACTGTCAGCGGATTTCTCTAAGGAGACCTTCCAAGCAAGAAGGGGCTGGAGAGAGATATTTCAAATCATGAAAAGCAAGGGCCTACAACTGTGGCAGTGATTTCCACACGCGTGTAAACACGCAGTCCTGAGAATTTACACGTTTTGAGCACAGCTCCGTGTGATTCCTGTGTGAGCAAGTGTGGATCATGTCTGTGGGATGGGAATTCTCTAATAGGAATTTGGCAAAGATGTATCTTAAAAAATTCTGTCTTGCTCTGCCCTGCATATTACTTTAACCTGGTCGTGTCTGCCACCGGATCTGAATTTACATCCCAATGCCTTGCTAATGAGTAATCCTACCCCTGTTCTGCTTAATCCCATGAATAATCAATCCAATGTAAATGTGTCTTAATGCCTCTAATAAAAGCCCCGGCTAAGCAACCCACGAGGTCTTTCTCCCCAAGATGGGGATGGTGGAGGAGGCCCGTGGTCGCCGGATTCCTTCCCCCCGGGTGTCTCAGTGTGAGATTCATACACGCATTCAGTTACGGTCACCCACGGGTTTCGGCTGGGACGAAATCCCCACGACATACAACCAAGAATG
>PVJI01003419.1:20612-124533 GCA_004026765.1 Micronycteris hirsuta
CCAGATCAGCTACCGGGGAACTCAGATCAGCCACAGCCAAGACGCTTGTGAGGTAAGCAAGCAAAATACAACCAGAGAAACAAATTATAACCAGAGACATTGAAATTTAGAACAATCTGGCAGTAACCAGAGGGGAGGGGGAAGGGGATAATGGGGACAAGGGTATTCAGGAACTGCTATAAAGGACACATGGACAAAAACAAGGGGGAGGGTGGAAGCAAGGGAGGGAGGTGGGTTTGCCTGGGGTTGGGGGTGGGGGCGTAAATGCAGACAACTGTAAGTGAACAATAAAATAATTAAAAAAAATAAATAAAATCTTAAAAAAAAAGATGCCTATTTATGTTCATACATTTTGATATGTATGAAGCATTTTAGAATTTAAAATAAAAAAATAAAAAGGTTTTAACTAAAGAAGTTCCCAAGAGCTATTCTCATTATTTCACTATAAAGTACTTCTGAAAATATGTAAATATTAATAAGTCAAAGAAAAAAATCTTAATAAAAATGTACAGTGATGATTTTATGCTTGTTTGTTAACTATGAAATTCTATGCATATATTGCAGTTTATCTACAGCATATGTGCTATAAAATAGGAATATCAGATACACAGGCTACAAGATGATTATGTTACCAGTGGAAGTGGGTTGTTTCATGGGATCATGAGAAAAACATTTCTTTTTTTTTTTAAAGATTTTATTTTTTATTTTTAGAGAGAGAGGAAGGGAGGGAGACAGAGAGGGAGAGAAACAGCAATGTATGGTTGCTCCTCACATGGCCCTCACTGGGGACCTGGCCTGCAACCCAGGCATGTGCCCTGACTGGGAATCAAACCAGGACCCTCTGGTTCCCAGCCCATGCTCAATCCACTGAGCTACACCAGCCAGGGCTTGAGAAAAGCATTTCATAAACTTAGCAAGGAATATTTTATTGTAGTGAGATTTATTTGGTTAACATAGGTTGTCCCTGTGTCTTATCCCTGTCCATCCCACCATGGAAAAAGTAAAACCATGCCTTCAGCATGGCCAAAACACAGGCCAATGTACAGAGTTTCTGTTCCATATTAAAGTTTAGTCCTTTGGGGCCCACAGGCAATGATAAGCATGCTCAGTCCCTATCCAGGTAGCTTAGCACTCTTCCTGGCTGTACTGATGTACCAAGGCTCATGCCTGGAGCCTGCGTTTGGAGTCTACATGACTCGTGACTGCCTGCTGCATGGCTGCTAGACCCACATGGTTACTGTGGAGAGAACACGCCAAGGAAAGGGGTTAGCATGGGTGAGAGAGAGAGAGATTGATTTTCTTTGTTGAGCTGGGTTATATTACGTTGGGCTCTGGACAGACCAGGCGCCATTTCAAAATAACCAATGAACTTCCCAAGGTTTTGCGGGCTTCCGATGGGCCCACCTCCTAGCCAAATGATCCCTTTCCCAGGTTAGACTGACATGCCTCTATGGTAAAGCACCTCTCCCTGAACCATTTTGACTTCTATTTAGCATGTGCATATTTCCCCCCACAGCTGGGCAAGTGGACAGGGGAGATTGAAAAGACAACCCTTCCTCCCTGGATAGGGTGGGGAGGGAGGGTTGTTAATCCAGTCTGTGGGGCAAAGCTGCAATCCCCTGGGGAGTGTGTGAAACAAACTGCTCCCCAGTTGATTATGCTTAATAATGTCTGCTTCCCTTCTCTTCCTCCCTTTATTAATATCTAGCTTTCTATGCTATCTTTTGCTATGTTTTGTGGGGATCTCTATTCAGTCCAAATAGAACTCATAGTAATGAGTTCAAACAGCAATAACGATGGGTGAAGGGAACCAAGTTTTGCCACCCTGAGGCTGCCTTTTCGGGACATTGAGTTTAAGCTGTTTATTATGAAACAAGGCTCAGAAAGAACCTTTGATCCTCCTCCCTCCATTCCTGCTCAAGAGATTCAGATAGAAAAATCTGCTTTGGAAAGGACATCTTAGGGTGCTGCCTTTGCCTAATTTGAATTAAATATGGTAAACAGGAAGGCTTCAGGCAGGGGCCTGTTAACTAGATAACCACTGTGTCCCCTTGCTTCCCAGTTGCCTAGCAAGGATACTCCTGCCAGGTATGTTCCTCTCTTCCTCAACTACCTGTATATTGCTTATTCTCACTCCTGAGTCTAATACTCCATCTCTTCCCTTTCTCCTTTGTCCCAACATTCCTTATATACCCAGTGTTACCTCACTGTCTTTGGAATTTCATGTTTATGTGAATTCCTGGTATGCATGTATTAAAATCAGATTTTCTCCTCTGGCTGGTGTAGCTCAGTGGATTGAGCGCAGACTGTGAACCAAAGGGTTGCCGGTTCAATTCCCAGTCAGGGCACATGCCTGGGTTGCTGGCCAGGTCCCCATATGAGTGGGGGCCACATGAGAAGCAACCACACATTGATGTTTCTGTCCCTCTCCTTCTCCCTCCCTTCCCTTCTGTCTAAAAATAAATAAAATCTTAAAAAAAAATCGGATTTTCTCTTGTTAACCTGTCTCCGTTAATTTGATTGTTAGCCCAGCTAGAAGGACTTTGATGGTGGGAGGAAAAGTATTATTTTTTTAGCCCTCACAGGAGATTGGTGGGAGTTCACAGATGCTTTACTATGGGCATGGATATCGCTGGTGGAATGCGGTGCCCAAGACAAAACATGGAGTGTCTTTCATTTGCCTTATTACTTGCTCATCCATATTTATACGAGTGAAAATGAAATCATGTTTAAATAGTACTAAGGTAAATTGAGAAGCTCAAGAAACAAAGTGTTCATTAAGGGGTTGGCTCAGTGTGTCAGGTTATATATTCCAAAGATGAAACCACAGTATCTCTCATCCCACCTCTCTTCTTACAATATGTCTTTTTCTCTCCTCCCATTGAGAAATGGGGTCTACGCTCTGCCTCATCTCTTCAACCTTGGGGGAGGCCCCTGTGATTGCCTTGACTGAGTGGATGGCAGAGGGACACTGTGTGACTTCCAAGGATAGGTCATAAATGTACCTCATGTGCTCATTTTGATCCCTTGGTCTGCTCATGCTGGGGGACACCACCACACAGGCAATCCAACCACGATGAGGCTGCCGTGCTGCCAGGTGGCCTAAATTAACCCACATTGAAAGACATGGAGAAGTCCAAACCAGTTAGCTCAGTTGGTTAGAGTGTCATCCTGATGCACCAAGGTTGCAGATTTGATTCCTGGTCAGGGCACATATAGGAAATAGCCATGAATTTGAGCTATTCATGATTGAGCACCCTCTTGTTAACCAGAGGGTCACTGCTTCAATTCCCAGTCAGGACATATGCCTGGGTTGCAGGCCAGGTTCCCAGTGGGGCGCATGCAAGAGGCAACCACACATTGATGTTTCTCTCCCTCTCTTTCTCCTTCCTTTCCTCTCTCTCTACAAATAAATAAATAAAATCTTTAAAGAAAAGAAATAGCCACGAATGCATAGATAAATGGAACAGCAAAGTGATGTTTCTCTCTCTCTCTCTCTCTCAAATCAATAAAAATAAAATAAAATAAAAAGACACAGACTGAGACTGTGGAGAGGGATATGTCTGATCCACCCTCAGCTGATCCAGTCCTTCACTCTTCTAGCCACTCTCTTACTGCAATTGCCTTAGAAGACCTGAGCAAGAACCACCTAACCAAGCCCTTCTTGAATTCCTGGTCCACAGAAACCATGATTGTTGCTTTAAGGCACTAAGTTTTGGGGTAAACTTTTATTTTATTTTTATTTATTTTAGAGAGAGGGGAAGGGTGGGAGAAAGAGGGAGAGAAACATCAGTGTGCAGTTGTCTCATGTGCCCCCTACTGGAGACCTGACTTGGCCAGCAACCCAGGCATGTGCCCTGACTGGGAATCGAACCAGCGATCCTTTGGTTCGCAGGCTGCTGCTCAGTCCACTGAGCCACACCAGCCAGGGCTGGGGTAAACTTTTTACACCACAATGAATAAATGGAACATGTTGAAGAGAGGGTAGGACCAGTTGTCAGCCCCTGAATTCTCAGAATTTATTGTTAGTACCAGTTGAAAGCTTCCACCTCTTTCCACTTGCACAGTCCCTTGGCCTGGTTTCTGGCAGGGCTTTGTCTGTCAAGAAGGGACAATCAATGTTTGTTGAATAAATGAATAGTCTGAAACAGCTGAGCACTCTCATGCCACCATCAAAACAGCATTTAGGGAAAATGAACCGATACTGCATTCTAGTCATTGTTCTTCACACAAACAGGAAGTACACCTATTTTATAAAGTGGTCCAGAAAACTCACCCCACTAGAGTTTTGCTTCAAAGTTTAACTAACTTTGTTTTTTGAGTCATGGTGTTTTCGTTTTGGAGTAAACATTAATGTACTGTCTTGAAAGTGCTGGGCTATTTATCTGAATTTTGAAGCCACTGTATACTTGAAGAACAAATGTGTTTAGTTTTGAGGCATTGAACATCTGGTGGTCCTAGGAATCTTTACTATGTGCTATTTGTCACCCTTCAAATTGTGGAATAATAACACTCAAAGAAAGGGTAGGAAGCAGGATTCCGAAGAAAGAATTAAAAGTTAACTTTAAAATGGCTAAATCAAACAATTTCAAAAAGTAAAATATTAGTTTAACTAAGACGAACAGTAATTAACTATGGTGTACAACTGATATTTTTTGTCCGAGTCGAAGATATTTGTTCTTTTGCCAAACACAACAACTGATATCCATCTATAACTATTTTTTAAGATAAGAAACAGTAGGCCAACTGAAGTGATAGCACTGGCTGTGAGCCGCAGACCATTGGTACACTGACACGGGGCAGCGACGTGCAGAGCCCTGGGCGCCAGCCGGTTTGTGGTGAGGACGGGGACAGACACAGCTATGTGGCCTTCTCAATAAGGCTCTGCAGCACCTCATACACTGCTGGTACAGTGTCTAAAAGTTGGACTCCTTCCCTTAATAGGGACCTTCGATAATAAATTGTTTTTGTGGATCATAGCTCCCGGGCAGTTTGATTTTAGCTCTGCTGTTTTTAACTTGATTACTTTTTTTAGTCAAATCTCTCAGATTGCTTTCATCCATATCGAGTATGTAATCAACTGTGGCTAAGTCTTTAATAACCTGCTGGGCAATGTGATTTATGGGAACATCATGCTTATTTTTTGCAATTCTGCCCTCCATAGTCAGGAGGGTTTCCTATTGCATATGGGGATGTCGCTGCACTGTCTGTCCTCCATATCTGAAATGTTTCGATCAGTTACAAGTTTTCTACAACAGCCTCTGCGACGGGCGGCTGACAGATGTTACCCGGACACAGGAAGAGCACCGACTTAGGCGCCTGCTGGGCCATCTTCCCGTGCTAACACCTGCAATCGACTCTTTGTGTGTGTATGTGTGTGTAAGACACTTGCTTTTAAATTTTTAAAAATAATAAAAACTTTTATTAACAACAAATCAGTGTTTCTCTCAGTCTCTTTCTTTGCCTCTCTCTAAAATCAATCAATAAAAAAATAGTCTTTAAGAAAAAGGTGATTATTGATTATAGAAGTTCTGCTTCAGGTGCTGGTAGACTAGATCAGTTTGATCTATCTTTCCCACTAAAAAAAATTTAAATCACTTTGAAGACACTGGAGAACAATTAAGGAAGTGTGAATTTGTAGAGCAAGATCCAGGAAAAGATGGAAGCCAACAGAGGTGATCCTGTCATTTGAAACTGCTTTCCTCTTTAAGGTGGTTGTCAATTTCAAAGCAGAAGCTGAAAACCTGAAAAGCTTTTAAATTATTTTTGAATAGGTAATATATTCATAAGGTACAACATTTCAAAGTGGATACAGAAAATAGGAAAGTTTCCTTCTCATCCCTGTTCTCCAGATACTATTTCCCTTTCTAGGAGGCAACCAAAGTTATCACTTTCTTGTGCATCTATGTGTGTATGAAAATGAGACTGTTCTCACAGTGCAAAGTGAGATGTGCTTGATATATTTTCAGGAGCGGCATGGAAGATCCATCAGAGCATGTATGAAGCCAGTTTACCACTGAAAGCAATTCCTTAGTTTAGCCTCTTTCAATAAATATTTTAACATTTGTTAAAAATAATTGAGGAGGAACTAATTTTTAAATAAGTATTGTATGTAAACACCAGTCCACTTATTTACTTCCATTTGCTAGTCAATGTTCCAAAAATTGGTAAAATATTTTCTTTAAGTTTTGCTGTTTTCTTCTCTCCATTTTTCTTTTATGAGTTTTTCAAGCCAGACAAGCTTCTGAGAGCCATGATAGACTGCATGCAGGTCTTGCAAACTCCATGGAGATATGTTGGCATAATGAGGACTTTTTAAAACCTCCAGTAGACTTGTTGTCTACATCGGTTACAGTGGGGTCAATTTAACTTTTTCTCAGTGCTTGTTGCCTCTAGAAACCTGAATTCATTATAATTTATTCCAATGATGACTAATTTCTGCTCAAATTACCCTCACACTGCTTTAAAGAACACCCTCATCCAAATTTATGCTGATTTTTACTCTTTTATATTCTCCTACTTTACCATTTAGCTTTAAAAGTAGAGGCCTTCTATTTTTATTTTCCATCTCATTCTATTTTTTCTATGTAGTGATTATTTGTAATTTCTATCATTTTTATTTTTAATATCAATTTGCTTCTTACAATTTTAATTTATTCCATTTAACAATTCCTTTTAGCTTTTGAATTGCAGTCTTTACTCCATTATTGTTTATAATCTGTACTTATTATTGATTTATCTGTATGAGAAAGAAGTACCAAAAACTCAGTTTATAAAAGGTGTTTACCTACAAGTTTAAGGAAATTGGTTTTCATTTATAATAATAGGGAAAGGTAAGGTTGTGAGGAATAGTTAACTGGTATCATTTCCAAATTTATCTTTATTACTGATTTTAACCACCAAATGTAGACTTTCCAAATGGATTGCACCTTGTTTATCCTATTTCATGACTAAGGTTGGGAACTACATTTCCCAGAATCCCCTTTCCCTATGGTTCAGGTTAGAATTAGATAAAGGAAGAATTTGTATGAAATTTGGAAAGCACGTGAAATTGAAGCCATTTTGCTTAGAAGGTCATTGCTCTCAGATTGGGTGACAGCAGAGACAGAGATGCCTGGTGAGTCCCACCTTGTCCTTCCTCATCTCTATTCTGCGTCTTGCCTCTCTCGCCACCTCCTGGTCCTGCCGAATAATAGCAGCGCCTGACCTAAATGGACACAGCTACAGACCCAGAAATGATAGCTACACAAAAGCAACTATTTCTCCATAAGTGACAATTTGAAGAGCCTTCTCCTTGAGTAGTCCCTTTGCAGTCCCTCTTTGGCAAGCAGGTAAGCTTGGTCTCTTGATTTCTCTGCCAGCTCCAATCTGCCCACCCACACCAGTGCTTCAGGTGGAATGGTTCCTATTTCTCCCATTCTCTGACTCCCTTATCAGGCCTCCACTTTCTCATATTTGTGTAAGGTCTAATATCCTTATAACAAATCCCTAATTCTCATTATGTTTACGGTGACTCTGTTTTCCTACTGATACACTTGAAATCTTTTGATCTTTCTGCTCTGCCATCTTTATTATTTCAGCAACGTCTTTCCTCCTGGCTGCAAAATGATCCCTATAACCAAGCATTATGCCCTCATTTCACATTGTTCCAAGCAAGAAGCAGGAGTATTGGCACTAAAAAATCTTTCTCTTTACATTTTTTCTATTTCAGGGAGGAAATTTTTTACCAGAAGACCCTAGTAGACTTCTTTTTCAGTCTCATCAGTCAGAACAGGGTCATGTACCTTCTTCTGTACACTAACAAATGGGCTGGAGTGCCATGATTGGCTTAGACCTATGGGCCTGCCTCCTTCCTGGCTGCATAGCAAGATAGTCTAGGATGCTTTTATTTTATTTTATTTTTTTAAGATTTTATTTATTTATTTTTAGAGAGAGGAGAAGAGAGAGAGAAAGAGCAATGTAAGGTTGCCTCTCACATGGCCCTCACCGGGGACCTGGCCTGCAACCCAGGCATGTGCCCCGACTGGGAATTGAACCGGGACCCTCTGGTTCCCAGCCCGTGCTCAATCCACTGAGCTACACCAGCCGGGCTTTTTTTTTTTAGATATTATTTATTTGTTTTTAGAGAAAGGGAGGGAGAAAGAGAAGGAGAGAAATATCAATGTGTGGTTACCTCTCATGTGTCCCCTACTGGGGACCTGGCCTGCAACCCAGGCATGTGCCCTGATGGGAAACTGAACCAGCAGCCCTTTGGTTCACAGGCGGGCACTCAATCCACTGAGACACACTAGCCAGGGCCTTAGGACGCTTTTAAAACATATTTTCACCTGCACCCAACTTGCAGAGATTCTGATTTAATTGCTCTGGGCTAATGTCCTAGCATCCATATTTATAAAATTCTCTCAGAGGGATTTCGTGTGTAGCCATGGTTGAGACCACGGCTTGGATCAAACATGACTCATTCATTGGGGCTGTTGCACAGCAACAACGCCATAAATCAGGGTGCTCTACAAGGAAGAAGGTGGTTTGGGGTAGGCGATCGAGAGTAGCTTAGGATATATATATATTTTTTAATTTTATTTCTTAGAGACTATTTATTTATTTTTAGAGAGAGGGGAAGGGAGGGAGAAAGAGAGGGAGAGAAATATCAATGTGTGGTTGTCTCTTGTGCAGCACCCCCACTGGGAATCTGACCTGTAACCCAGGCATGTGCCCTGACTGGGAACCAAACCTGCTACCCTTTGGTTCACAGGGTGGTGCTCAATCCACGAAGCCCCACCAGCCAGGGCTATATTTTTGATCTTCACCCAAGGATATGCTTATCGATTTTATAGAGAGGGGAAGGGAGGGAGGGAAGGAGAGAGGAAGAGAGAGAGAGAGAGAGAGAGAGAGAGAGAGAAAGAGAGAGAAACACTGATGTAAGAGAGAAACATGGATTGGTTGCCTCCTCTATGTGCCTGACCAGGGATTGAACCCTCAACCTAGGTATGTGCCCTGACCAGGAATTGAACCTGCAACCTTTTGGTGTATGGGACAGCACTCCAACCAACTGAGCCATCTGGATATTTATCTATCTAGATTATCTCACATGAGGATGATCTGTACAATAGATGGAAATATGACTAAAACTCCCACCTAGTTTGCATCGTATTGTATAACATCATTAAGCACTACTTTTTAAAATATGTTATTTGATGCATATATTCCATTTCAGTTAACTTTAGGAATAACAGAAGAACAGCAATTCTCCCATTCCTTAGTCACTTGAGGTAAAGCCTTCTTAAATGTGCTACCAAACTACATTGCACAGGGCTCAAGAATTAAATATTCCTTGGTGGGGCACATAAAATGTTAAGAATCTAAATAAATATAAAATCCTTATTAGGAGAAATCCTAAGTCATTTGATATAAGATGTTCCAGTTAAGCTCTGGCTGGGTAGCTCTGTTTCTTAGAGCGTAGTCCTGATATGCCAAGGTTGTGGGTTTCATCCCCATTTGGGGCACATACAAGAGTCAACCAATGAATGCATAAGTAGGTAGAACAACAGATCATTCTCTCTCAAATCAATTTAAAAAAAAAAGATGTTCCATTTAAATAAACCACATAATGCCAATTGAGTTTTGAGGTTGAATTACCCCAGTCCAGCATATGTCTTTGTAAAAGATGTTTTTACTAAAAGCTGCAGAAAAGGGAAAAAAAGTACAATTTTGAAAGTAAGAACTTGTGTGTTCCAATATGCAGGTTACTTGAAGAAAAGGAAACACACCAGGGTCCTTAGTTTTAGGATCAAATCACCTATTAAGAATATTAGTCACTGGGCCTCACATTTCAGAAATCCACCAAATCTAAAGTACTGTCTTAAATACTCTGGACCCTAGCATCGTAGTTTTTGATAGACCAGTTATCCAAAGATTGACAAACAAAGTTCACGTTTTTAAAAGGAAATCGTGGTTCATCAGTGTCTGAAAATTGGAGAAGAAGCAAGCTACACCTTACTTGAGCAACAAGTTTGGTTTTATCTTACAAAAAGAAAATTGATTTTAAAATATTATGTTTATTTAAAATAGTCAATATATTCACATGATTCAGAATTTAAAAGGAACTTGCCCTGGCTGGTGTGGCTCAGTGGATTGAGTGCTGGCCTGCGGAACCAAAGGGTCGCTGATTCAATTCCCAGTCAGAGCACAAGCCTAGGTTTCCAGTAGGGGGCGCACAAGAGGCAACCACACATCAATGTTTCTCTCTCTCTTTCTCCCCTTCCCCTCTCTCTAAAAATAGAAATCTTTTTTTTTTTTAAAGATTTTATTTATTTATTTTTAGAGAGAGGGGAAGGGAGACAGAGAGAGAGAGAAACAGCAATGTATGGTTGCTCCTCACATGGCCCTCACTGGAGACCTGGTCCGCAACCCAGGCATGTGCCCTGACTGGGAATCGAACCTGGGACGCCTTGGTTCCCAGCCCGCGTTCAATCCACTGAGCTACACCAGCCAGGGTAAAAATAAAAATCTTTTAAAAAAATTTAAAAGGAACACCTATGATGTTATCTTAGCTCCCCCGCAAATCAAACTTTAATCTGAGTCTCTGTCACTACCAATTTACAGAAAATATGAAAAACAGAGAAACATGTTAAATGATATCATGTGAATCCAGTCAGCAAAATCAAGAATATCGAAAATTCTATAATATAATACAATTTTTTCAACAAATGAATTACAAAGGAAAAAAAGTAATTGAGAGGTCATCCATAAATGAAAATAAATGTGCCAACCAACTGCAATATATGAAATTTATGTGAATCCTAAATTTAACACTTTGAAAAACAAATTCATGAGGCAATTACAGAAATATGAACAGTGATTTGATACATTGGGTACTTATTGATATTATTATTAATTTTTAGGCATGATAATGATATTGTGATATGTTTAGAAAAGATAAATTATCTTTGAGAAATATATACCAAAATATATTCAGGTGAAATATTATATTTGGCAGTTATTTCAAATAACCCAATAAGGTGGTGGGGCATTGTGTTTTCATTGCTGCATAACAAATTATCCCAAAATTTAGGAACTTAAAACAACAGATATTTATTTCACAGTCTCTATGGATCAGGAATCCAGAAGTAGCTTAGTTGGGTGACTCTGGTCTCTCTAGTCATCTACAAGCTGGAGGATCTACTTCAGTGGTTGCTGTCTGACCTCAATCCCTCTGGCTGCAGCTAGAGACTTCACTTTCTTTCCTTTCTATAGGCTGCCTGTATGTCCTCAAGATGTGGCAGCTGATTTCCCCCAAAGCAGAGCCCAAGATGGAAACTGCAATGTTTTATAACCTAATCTCTGGGGTAATCTACTATCGCTTCTGCCATATTCTACTGGTCATGCAGACCAGCTCTGGCACAATGTAGAAAGGGACCACTGATAAGTAGAAATACTGAGAGGTGAGGATCATTAGGGCCATCTTAGAAACTGGCTACCACATTGATCCAATGTTTTATGGGCTTAGGCCAAGCTTCCGTTTGTCCTTTGACTTCCATAAACCCAAACTCTGACTGGTGGATGATAGTGGTATTTCTGATCTCTGGTTTTAACAAAGGTTCAGAGTTATTGTCTAATATAATTCCCAGGAATTCTGGGTACTTCCCTTTCCTCAGTGCAGAGTCAAGCATTAAAAAGACTTTTAGTGGTGAATTGAAGGAAAATCATCATAAAACTCCTAGAAGAGTTCCAGGTTCCTTGAGATTGGCCCCTCTGCCTTAGACTCTGAACTAGCTTAGATTTGAGAATTGGAAAAGATCATGAATCCCTACAGGGACTTGAATTATGTTTTCTGACCAGAAGACCTATAATTCTCCACCTATATATATCAGTGGCACCTTAGTAAGCTGCCCATCTATTTCATTCCTGGGGATCCCATGATGAATTAGCCATCATAACAGAATCCAGGAATGAAACACTCTAATTACCATTTCATCCCTGTGGCTTATTGCAGCCATTTCATCTGTCTTATCTCTGACAGTTCAGCACTGTCACCTGACCTTTAACACTCCAAGATCTCATTATTACTCTGGAAGTGGGTAACCCAATTCCTTTGTGATATCCTATAATCTTATTTCTTTAATAGGAAACAGCCACTGTCAGGATCATCACGGATGTGGGTGTCATCATCCCCAACCTATTTCTTAATGCCTTGGTAGATGGCAAGTACTCTGGGTCACTGCAGAAGCAATGATTAGGTGTCACATAATAGATGCATATCATCATTCCCATTTCCTTTAGCATTCAAACATCTTTCTCTAAAGCAGTGGTTCTGAAAGGGTTTCCTTAGCACCAACAGCAGCACCTGAGAACTTGCTAGAAATTCAAATTCTCAGGCTGTACTCCAAACATACTGGATCTGAAATTCTGGAGGTAGTTGCCCAGCAATCTGTCTTTTAACAAGTTCCCCAGTGATTTTTTTCTTCTTATCGTCACTCGGGGATATGCTCATTGATTTTAGGGAGAGGGGGAGAGAGAGAAAAAGAGGAGGAGATAAATATTGACGAGTTGTCTCTTGAATGTGCCTGACAAGGCACTGAACCTGCAACACTGGGAATTGAACCCATTACCTTTCAGTTTGCAGAACAACACTCCAACCAACTGAGCAATGTGGGCCAGGCCAAGCCACCAGTGATTTTGATGCAGGTTTAAGTTTGAGAATCAATGTCTCAGGGTAAGGTAGAATAACAATTTGACAACTCTAGTCTCAACATGTCTTAAAATTTTTCATATTATTGTTTACTTTTAAAAATTAAAATAGCCCTAGCTAACATGGCACAGAGGATTGAGTGCTGGCCTGCGAACCAAAAGGTCACTGGTTAGATTCCCAATCAGAGCACATGCCTGGGTTGTGGGCCAGGTCCCCAGTAGGGGGCAGGTGAGAATCAACCTAAAGATGTATCTCTTGCACATCAGTGCTTTTCTCCTTCTTTTCCTCTCCCTTCCCCTCTTTCTTAAAAAAAAAAAAAAAAAAAAAAAAAGATAACTAAAAAGGAATCACACTTATTTGGCACATAACCTAAAAACATTAGAAAATTGTGGAAAGAGGTAAAAGAAATTAGATATTGTAAGGGCTAGAAAAATAAATCATTGGGTTGGCCAAAAGGTTCCTTACATCTGTAAGAAGGCTCTAGTCATGCTTAGTTGTTTTTAACTTTATTTAAAACAATTTTGTTAACTTCCAGCCAAGATGGAGAAGTAGGTAGACACACTGTGCTGCCTCGCACAATCAAAAGAGGAAAAACAACAATTTAAAAACAAAAAACAACCAGAACTGACAGAAAATTGAACTGTATGGAAGTCTGACAACCAAGGAGTTAAAGAAGACAAGTTCATCCAGACCGGTAAGCGGGGCGGAGCTGGGTGGAGTGCACGGCAAGACAGCGGTTTGTGGAGCGGTTTGGGCAACGCTGCAGCTGCCCGGAGAGACCTGCGGCCTGCGCACTTGGCAAAACCTGTGGCTTTCGGACCTGGACCCAGCAGAGCCTAGACTGGTGGACTGGGCGGTCCCTCATTCATGTGCAGATAAACCGGGAGAAAAAGCTGGGGAGTGGAGCAGACCATGCAACCCACCATCGCGGGGAAATAAAGCCTCAAACCACCGATTGAAAACACCCGTGGGGGTTGAAAACACCAGCGACGGGAGGAACTCCCAGCTGCACGGGAGAGTTCATTGGAGAGACCCACAAGGACTTAGGTCTGCACAAGCCCACCCATCCGGGAACCAGCACGGAACGGCCCAACTTGCTTGTGGGTAGTGGGGAAGTGATTGAAAGCCAGCAGAGCGGAGTAAGCGCCTTTGTTCCCTCTCAGGCCCCACCCCCACAGGCATCGTCACAACACAGCCACGAGGGTTACCCTGCCCTGGTGAACACCTAAGGCTCCACCCCTTAAAGTAACAGGCTCACTGAGAGAAAAAAAATGGCCCAAATGAAAGAGCAGATCAAAACGTCAGAAAAAATACAGCTAAGCCACAAAGCCAACCTATCAGATGCATAGTTCAAAACACTGGTAATCAGGATGCTCATAGAAGTGGATGAAAGTTGGTCACAATTAGTTGAACAAATGAAGGATATGCTAAGAGACATAAGGGGAAATGTGCAGGGAACCTATAGGGATGAGAAGGAAACTGGGACTCAAATCAACGGTGTGGACCAGAAGGAAGAAAAAAACATTCAACCAGAAAAGAATGAAGAAACAAGAATCTAAAAAACTGAGGAGAGGCTTAGGAACCTCCAGGACATCTTTAAACGTCCCAACATCCAAGTCATAGGGGTGCCAGAAGGAAAAGAGGAAGAGCAAGAAATTTGAAAACTTATTTGAAAAAATAATGGAGAACTTCCCCAAGCTGGTGAAGGAAATAGACTTCCAGGAGAGTCCAGGAAGCTCAGAGTCCCAAAGAAGGAAGCACACACCAAGGCACATCATAATTACATTATCCAAGACTAAAAATAAGGAGAGAATCTTAGAAGCAGCAAGAGAAAAGGAGACAGTTACCTACAAAGGAGTTCCCGTAAGACTGTCAGCTGATTTCTCAAGGGACCTTTCAGACAAGAAGGGGCTGGAAAGAAGTATACCAAGTCATGAAAGGCAAGGACCTATATCCAAGATGGCTCTATCCAGCAAAACTTTCATTTAGAATGGAAGGGCAGATAAAGTGCTTCTCAGATAAGGTCAAGTTCAAGGAGTTCATCATCACCCAGCCTTTATTATATGAAATGTTAAAGGGATTTATTAAAGGCATGGAGGGATATCAACAGGGGTGTGTGTGTGAGGGGGAGGGGTGTGGGAGAGGAGGAAAAAAGTACAGAGAATAAGTACCATAAGCAGTAGGTAGAAAGCAGACAGGGGGGAGGTTAAGAATAGTATAGGAAATGTAGAAACCAAAGAACTTACGTGTATGACCCATGGACAAAAACTAAAGGATGGGGAATGGGGGAGTTTTGGGGTGGAGGGGAATAGAGGGGGGGAAATGGGACAACTGTAATAGCATTATCAATAAAATATGCCCGGCTGGTGTGGCTCAGTGGATTGAGCGCGGGCTGGGAACCAGGCGGTCCCGGTTCGATTCCCAGTTGGGGCACATGCCTGGGTTGCAGGCCAGGTCCCTGTGAGGGCCATGTGAGAGGCAACCATACATTGCTCTTTCTCCCTTCCTTCTCCTCTCTCTAAAAATAAAATAAATAAAATCTTAAAAAAATATATATTAAAATTTTTTTTGTTAGTATATTGTGACAGCTGTAATATCAGTGTGCATTTAAAAAATACTTATGATAATTGGTGGAATTTCTGTGTAGCCATTTTAATAATGAAGATGGAAGAAAATCAGCAACATTTTTGGCATATTATGCTTTATTATTTCCAGAAAGGTAAAAATGCAACTGAAACAGAAAAAAGATTGTACAGCGTATGCAAAAGGTGCTGTGACTGATTGAACATGTCAAAATTGGTTTATGAAGTTTTGTGCTGGAGGCTTCTCACTGGATGATACTCCATGGTTGGGTAGATCACTTGAACTTAATAGCGATCGAATCAAGACATAGAGAACAACATTGTACCACGTGGGAGAGCCGACATATTCAAAATATCCAAATCAATAGTTATTGTGAAAATGAAAAATGTCTTTTTATGGAAAAAATAAAACAGGCCTTGGCTCATGGCTCAGTGGACTGAGTGCTAGCCTGCAAATCAAAAGGTCACCAGTTGTATTTCCAGTCACAGGACATGCCTGGATTGCTGGTTAGTCCCCAGTTGGGGGGTGTGCAAGAGGTGGCTGATTGATGTAATTCTTGCACATCGATGTTTCTCTCCTGTTCTTTTTCCCTCCCTTTCCCTCTAAATAAATAAAATTTAAAAAAAAAGGACTTCTTGACAACCCAAAAAATACCTGATAAAGTGAAATCAGTTAAAAATAGAAAAAGGAAAAATTTATATGGATGCTATAGAATAAGCTTTAAGACAAAATTATCTGAATTAACTGGTTAATAAATGTCTTTGGAATGTTTTTTTACAAAATGACCAACTCTGTGATCATAGTGCGTAAGTCAAAAGTGAAATGGATATTATGTTATTATTTTGTTGGTAAAAATATACTCCATTGTCCCCGAAATCAACACTTAATTGAAATTGAATGAGCAATCATTAGTGTAGATTCTTCCATTGTCACCTTTTAGAAAAATGTGTTTTTGTGTATGTTTGAGTATCTTTATAAATGGATAATGTCAAATTTCCCCAAAGTGTGTTCTGCAGTACACTATAGTCTGTCACCTGTGGGAGAAAAAAAAGGGAGTAACAGTTGTGAAGGACATTCTGTCTCTCTAGTCTCACTTCTGTTCTGTTTCCAAAGGGCTGATCTGTACGTACTACAGCTTCCTTTGTCCTGTGCCTGTCTCTTGAGTTTGGCTAAAAATGAGGGGAGCCGAGAGGGGAAGAGACCAGTAGAATTGTTAACAGGGATGGGAAATGAGGATAGGTATTTATTTCTTGGTTTCTTACCTTCCTTCTGCTGGATTGCACTAGTTCATTGGCTGTCTTTCTACTAAGGTCACAGCTTCAGTGAGTTGGTTCTCCGTTTAGCTGTTCTCTACAGTTGTTAACTGCTCCCCTTCCCTTGCAACTTTAGATCTAGAGATGCTAACAGTACTGCATTCTCCCTTGTTGGTTTTCCTCCATTAAATGTTTCTCAATTACCCACTGTGAGTGTACCATTTGTTTCCTTTCAGGATGCTGATTTATACAATGGTTAAATATATTATCTCCTTGGAAAGATTACAAATTCATATTAGCATATTAAAGGTTCTAATACAGCAGTAAATAATATCTAAGTCTAGCCTAATATGTTTGGCAAACTTAATTATCCTTGGCACCATTTTCCTAGTATCTAAAAACATCCCTTGAACATGACATTCCTTGTCTTAAAACAAAGTCAAATGTAATGGTTTGCAGTGTTTATGATTAAGGGTAATTATTAGCCATATCTGTCATTGTCTGTGCTGTGTAGTACATTGATGACCTGAGGTATCTTAGATACTGAGGTATCTAAGTCAAAGGCAGTAAGTCATAGCACTGATGTGTCCCAAATGGCTGTGCCTTTTGAATTTGGTTTTATAATCTTTCAGTATAAGGTTGACAAGTACAGTACATCTTATGCATTTGCTTCTCTCCCCTGTGCTCTGCATTTTAACTGCCACCTCTACGCTGGCCAGAAACCAAATTACCAGAGCTGGCTACTGTAAATAAGATTAAATATACTTAAACTTATGAATCCCTAATAAGCACACTTTAGTGCCTAAACTTCATGACATCTATTGTAGTTGCATAGGAACTTTGTTCCTTTATACTTGATATTTTAGTTACAAGGGATGTTGCTGTGGATATATTCTTTTAAAAATAAATCTGTTTTTAAAACTCTTATGTTACTAATGCTGTGCATTTCTGGCTTATCAGCATGATAGGGCTGCATTCCCTATGCTGGGTGGTTTTGTGACCAGTTCTGTCCAATGAGTTGAATAGAAAATTTTAGTCAAGAACTTAGAATGTGAGAAATTCCACCCCTGCCACCTTGAGGTTTTTTTGTCACAACTAGCACTGTTTCAGAGAGTAGATGTTCCATCAGCGTGGGTCCTTGTAATGGATACAAAACTTAAGTGAGAAATAAATCCAATTAACCTTCAGGTGTGTGTTCTTGTAGTCTATGTTGGCCTGATTTACTTCAAAAAAGTTTCTCTGAAAAAATACAAGGTTCAAGCTAAATGAAATTCATAAAATCACATGGTATTTATGAAGTATTAAAAAAATGAGTATGAGTTACAAGAGCAGTTGAACTCATATAAAAGCTTTAATTGATTACATGAAAGCTGATCAGGCACATATGGTCATATCTGTGGATAGTCAACAGATTTAAATCCCTGAATTCTATCACTTGTCAGCTTGTCACCTAACTGGAGGCTCAAATCCCTTACATATAAAATTGGTGTAATAAAGGATTATCATCAATTTATATGACAGTACATATTAATCAACTGGTTAGTCTGGCAATATATACCAAATTACAGAATTACTGTTAATTCTTCCACTCAAAACTTAATGCATACAACTGACTTAATTCATGAAGGCAAATATTCTCCTTAGCCTTCCTTGCAAGATTCTGCTTAGGCTATTTACTCCAAATATAATGCAGAAACATTGTGTTGCACATTTTAAAAGCAGTCTTTTTCATTCAGATGTAAGGAGACATATTTACAGAATCAGGGGATGTATAGTAGAAATATGTACAGCAAACACTACATTTTTTTTTAAACTAACTTCATTGTTTACATGTGAAGAAATTTTGCTGTTCTCCCAGTTCATTTTGCAACCACACTGCTTGAAACTTTAGTAGAAAGCATTCTCTCTTAATTATAGAAAGGGTGCTGGGGTACTGCTCATTGGTGACCAAAATTTGGACACATTTTTTATATTCTCTGCCACAGAACTGCATCTAAATTACATTTAAAATAGACCCCAGAGATGAACCCAAGATGGGGAACCACAATATCCTTTTGAAGTGCTCTGGCTGGAAGGGGAAGAGACCAGATGTGATTGCATGCTTGGGCTGGGTTGCTTCTAGACATGGAGCTGTGTGTGTGTGAATAAAAAAAGCACTGTCCTAACGTAACAGGGTGTTAGGAATAATGAAGATTGTAGTGTACTGCAAAGTGGCCAGTGGCACTTGTTTTTCTTTCAGTTAAAAGACTGCATTTTTGTTTTGCTTTAGTAATCACATAACTTACATGTTATGGTTCCTCCTATAGACAAACCTTGTCAACTAGTCACTATTTACATCATACTTTTGAGAGAAATCGTCCAAAACCCGGTAACCAAATTTTAGAACACCATTTGATAACTTACCAACTCTTATTTCTACTTTTTTATATACAAGGAATCTCCCAGAGTGAGTATTCCTAAAATTAGTCGTATTTACAAGATAGAAAATACCTGGATAGAAACAAATCTCATCATTGTACAGATAAGGTTTATAAATTTTAAGCCTGATATATACAATCCAACATTGCAAACTGTTTCAAACTCAGTATGTTTTGTTAATAATGATGGCATCTCAATAAAAACAAATGCTGTTTTTATGGGCTATGTGATGATAATCATTTAGTAATCTATACAAAATTATCTTCTCAAGAGTAGAGTGTATTATCCCTGGCTGGTGTGTGCTCAGTGGATTGAACACTGGCCTGTGAACCAAAGGGTTGTCGGTTCAATTCCCAGTCAGGGCACATGCCTGGGTTGCAGGTCAGGTCCCCAGTTTGGGGTGCGTGAGAGGCAACCACACACTGATATTTCTTTCTCCCTTCCCCCTCTTCCTGAAATAAATAAAAAGAGTAAGGTGTATTTAAAAAAAAAAAAGCAAAACAGGAAAAAATTAGCCAGGTTAAATAATTTAGGTTCAACATATCCAAGTTTTAAAGAACCAAGGATACCTGCCTCCCCTTGCCCCATCTTTTTGCCCTGCACTAAGTTTCAAGAATGGAGTATATTAAATGTTAAACTGCCATGAACAGATGGAAGTAAAATACTGAAAACACAAGGTATTGTTTTCTACTCAAATTCTGAGTCTTTTATTTGGTTGTAACTGCTATTTAAAAAAAGAATCAGACGAGGATATCTGATTTCAGTCCCTTTCAGATTAACATGAGCTATGTATGCAAAAAGACATGTCTCAGGTTACTGAAAGAAGCTTTAACATATTAAACCCTCTTGTGCCAAATACTTATGTTGAAAATAATTAAAAAAACCCATACAGTTCTGTAATGATTAATTTGTAAATGAGAAAGCTGAGGCTCAGAAGTTGCCCCAAACCAGTTACTAATTGGTGGGACTGGTGAAAATCAAAGACTTCCCCTACTATATACTGTTTCTCATCAGTACAGTATAGTACACAATAGTTCAAAATTATCTAAACCTTTACAAAGCAAAGTTTATGATGGAAAGCACTTTTAATATTAAACAGTTCTCATGACCCTAACAAACTGCATCTATATAAGCTTACTAGAATGCTAACTTCATTTAATCTTTTGTTAAAAAAAAAAAAAGACAAACTTTTACTTCAAATGGTACCAAGCGATATGCAATTCAGTCTTAACGTTTTCTAAAGTTAACTTTAAGCAAAACAATGTCAGTGATGATAAATGCATTTCATTATTTATTTAGATGTTTAAGCTCTCGCACTAGACTTTTTACAAGCTGGTGAACACTGACAAATTATTTCTCCCACAGAACTATAACCACACATTCCCAGACAGTATAAATATATGGATGAACTAACATTAATACACATCACCATTTTATCATTACATAATAAAACAAATTATCAAGTATCCAAATATTAAGTTACACAGCTCAAAAGGCATATAAAATATTAGATGTCTGCTCAATTCATTAGCAGAAACTCACTTTTTTTTTTGCAAGAGAGGGTGGGAAGGAAAAAAAATCACACGTCAAACAAAAGTTGGTAAACAGAATGTATGAAAACATATAATTTCAGAATTTTTATGATTAAGAATTGTTTCAGCTACAACAAAGCATCTCTACCTTTAAAAAAATATTTACTAAAGAGCATTATTCTACGTGTTCCACACAAGACAAAGGCAACATTTTACTAAAAATACTTAATAGCCCCCTCCCATTCTTTTCTCAGGCCCTCCCTATAAGTTGCACCCCAAGTGCAAACATTAAATTAACTGTAAGGCTTTTTGTCTGGAGACATTAAAGACATGTGCTTCTGTACAATGTAGGTTTTCAAAATGGAGGCTTTCCATAATAACACAAAAAGAGATTTATAGAAAGACATTAAATAATCACTAAGACTTGGTATAAAATCAAGAAGTTGAGCAAACCTGATGTATACTTGTATGAATGTGGGAGATGTAAACATAAAGTGAGCAGGCAAGTAACCATATAGGCCCTACTTTCTATGTTTGAAATGACCGAAGGGATTAAACACATAAGGTCCAGAGTGTTCATAGTTCCTGGGATTTTAGTTCTGTACGATACTAAAAATATACAAGTATTGTGCTGGACATTTTGGCACCTAATCTTTCTAAATCTCATATAGTGATACGATTCTGGCATGGGAACAGATTTAAAGATATAACTCAATACTGCATGATTTCAGAAAAAGTCAATTGGTACAAATGATAAGCACATTTTTAAAGCTGAAGAGTAAGAATCTTTTGTTAAAGTGTAACAATAGGTTGATCGAAACCCAAACACAGAGGTTGTAATTCTGTCAAGCTTGTGGCCTGGTAAAACTGCTTTTCAATACTCCTATGGAAGATTCATTAGATTTATTCACCAAGCTAATACATATGACAAATTAGGTCCTATCTCAAGTTCCACTTCCAAGGCAATAGCATCAGGCACCTGTTTTATTGAATGCAACAGTTGTTTCTATGACCGTTGGAGTCCTTGAAGCGCAGCCGCATTTTAGGGCGATACTTCTCCAAATACAAAAGTTGCTTGCTGTTAAAAGCTCCACGCCGCTTTCTGGAAGGAAAAAAACAAAAGATGTAAGTAATTAAGGCATAATCCCTCTATGATAACGTTCACTGTGCTAAAGGCAATTATAACCTCTCTTGTGCCAATTTATCTTTTATTACACTGTGTCTTAATGCATAAATATGGACATACATGTGTAAATAGAATGCAAAAAAGAGGCAAGATCCCCCCCATTTTAATACCATCTTAAAAATGAATGGTCAGATTATTGGAAAATAATTTGCTTTCATAGTAATATAATTAAACTTACTGACATTCAATGAAGAAAGTCATTAAATACTCACTGTCTTATAAATTGTACTGCATCTTCATATTTCATTCCACCTTCAATTAATGCTAGGGCAACAAGCACTGGAGCTCTGTTAAGGTAAGAATTTTGATAAAGCATTATAAAAAAAATCAAATCCTGGAAAATTCAATATTCTAAACATTTCTCAATGCATACTCTTCACTACACTTCCTATAAGTATTAAGTGTAGTAAATGTTGACTTTAGAGTACTAGTATTTTCATATTGAACCCAGGTTTTATCTGAAACCAAAAATGAACTATGCCTTTAACTATTGTTAAGTAAGTCTACAAGTTAAAACTTGTATTATTGGAAGGGAATCTTGAAAATATTTAGGGGAGATGGTACATTTTTGTAATTACAACTTTTCCCTGAAATTCTAAGCAGTAAAAACTATTTTGCACTTCAAAAAATTTTGTTTTTAAATGTCACGAACTCCTTTCCTGAAGATCTTCTGGAAATTTGCTTTTATTATTATCAATGAAACTATGACACAATTGCTCTCCAACTCCCCAAGGCCATTTTCATTTTACTCTTCACCAGGAGACCAAAACTTTTTGGGTAGCAGTGAAGGAATAGTGTGGTGATTTATAAATCTGGACATGCATATTTTGGCACTACTAGGTAATGAGGTCCTACTGAGTTACAATCTCTAGGATCATGGACCCTGTCAAAAATATACCACATGCAAACTACCTCAGAGACAATTCCTTTTCCCCAATAAGCTTGGACATGACTCCAATACCATGGATATAACCTAACACACATAATAGTACAAGTAATTTTGCCCACAGAGCCAAGCGTATATATTATAACTACAGCATTTGTTAGTCCCAGCTATATTGGAAATACGTTATTCTGTTAAAATCACCTACTTTTAAATTTAGTTCAGTAAGTAACCTAGCAAAGGCAAATTGATTCACGAAGTGGTATCTGAGTTTTCACTGGAGTATCAAGTTTTTACTAAAATAAAGACCAGTACAATCAACTGGATTTAAGAAATTCTCTCATTGCCCTGGTCAAGTAGCTCAGTTGTTTAGAGTGTTGACCTAATGCACCAAGGTTGAGAGTTCAGTTCCCAAGCAGGGCACATACAAGAATCAACCAATGAATGCATAAGTGGAATAACAAATTTATGTCCCCCCACCCCCCGCCCAAAACCATTTAAAAAAAATTCACTTACCTCCCAAGGCCTGCAACACAATGAACAGCAATACAACAACCAGGTTCTTCACGAAACTTAATTTTTACAAGACCTAACCAGTCATCAACAATCTGGTTGGATGGTGGTGCACCATCATCAAAAGGCCAATCCTAAAAGAGTATTTAAACATTTTAGATTTTTAATATAAATACACTAATAATTCTAAAATTTCTAACACTCAAATGTTTTCAAATGCATTAACGTATTTAACTACGTGTTTTATAATACCCAACTGTCAATGAAATGTAAGTAAATCTTTATAAAAAGTCTTGTTACTTCAAATCTGTGCTTAGCTTTCACTTTTACTTCGAAAATCAGATATTGAAATTGTAACAAAACTTAAAAATTAAGCTTTTTGAAGTCAGTTTATGTGAATATTTTTGTAGTACATGTAGTACAGTATCATAAACACATAGGAATTATTAAATACTTACAAGAACATGGATGCCTTCTTTCTCCACAAGAGTAGTGTCATAAGTTGCTTCACATACTCTAACTATTGTGGTAACGCCATACTTCTTAAGTTCCTGGATAAAACATACATTACAAAGTACTCAATAAAGTTTTTATACCATGTCACTATTGTCACCGTTTGTCATTTTGATAATTTTTCCCACAGATATTGATAGTTAAAAAAATCATTAACCATTTAACAGAGAAGTGAAATCTTTTTTTTTTTTAATTTTATTTATTTATTTTTTAGAGAGAGAAGGGAGGGAGAAAGAGCAATGTATGGCTGCCTCTCACTGGGGACCTGGCCTGCAACCCAGGCATGTGCCCCGACTGGGAATCGAACCGGGACCTTTTGGTTCCCAGCCCGTGCTCAATCCACTGAGCTACACCAGCCGGGCTGATAAGTGAAATCTTGTTCTAAGTGACAATACTAGAATAGCATAAAGGAAAAGGAAATATTATATAACTCCCATGGCCCTTCATAGACTTAAGTTGTTTATAGTCATGGCAACACACTGGGAGAGTTGGGGAACTAACAAAACAGGATTAGAAGCAACTCAGAGATAAAGGTAAACAGAACCAAAGGAATCACTCATGACGTAATTATATTAAGTGTTTAAACTTTGCTCATTTGCAGTACAGTATATAATTTAGAGCCTTAAAAGTACTCTCAAAGATTCTAAAAGCCCACATGAAAACTACAGGCTTCAAGATTCACAATGAATTACTACTAAAATCTTAATTCTTCTGTCTTTTAAAAAACATACAGATTGTTATCACAAGTATTTCTGTGATCTGGAAGGCCTAATTGTTATTTCTGAGCACACATATATAAATTGCAGTACTAATGCATCCAAATAAATTTTCAGCATTACATTCCTTCCTTATAGTCAAAAAAGGTAGGCAGCGAGCCAGTTTTGGCTATACAGCAACCACCAGGGAGAAGCGGAATTAGTAACTAAAAATTGGAATGTGGGCAATCAAACGGGGTTCAAGACATAAACTAACTGTGGCTTATGATATTATGGATAATATCATAATTTGGTAAGCTGATATATGAACAATCCAAGTAAGGAGCAGCTTTAGTCCTATAAATTTCACATAAGCAGGAGCCATGCTGTTACACTGTCCTCATACAAATGTATATTTTTGTCCAAATACAAATTTAAATTAAGCAAACTTAGAAACAAGAATGAGATGTTAACTTAAAACCTAAGTCAAGAACACGTCCTTGTTGAAATGTGTAAAATAATTTACCGTTAAAACCTAAGGACACTGACATTCCACTTTTACAAATTGTAGCTGTAGGTGTACATCTCATAATTTTCCAAAATATTTTGTTAAACAAAAAGCCCCACTATTAAACTGCAATCGATTTAAGAAATTAAAAAGTATCAAACCTTACCTCTATAAATTTGTTTAAGGTCGCATTGGTCGGATTGTGTGTAATAAGAAATCTCATGTTCTTGTATGTGACTTCCACAGGAGCTGGGCGGTTCATTCGAGCCATGTTTAACTTAGTTAAAAAACACTCAATGGGGTTATGAAAGAATTTAAAAATTGAATACAGAAATGGTGCAAAGAAACTGAGTCTACTTCAATGTACTCCACTTGAGATTCTCAGTGCTTTGAGTATGAAGTTGGGAGTAATGGGAAATGAAATGAACCTCCTAACAAGAAGCAGCAATTCTTCAATCCAGTAATACTGAGGCAATAGAAAGGAAGTGCACTGAGGTTTACCCCATCCAGGTCAGAAATCTTGTAAAATGCTCTGCAGATTTCAATTCAACACTTCTGTGTCCAGGTTAACCACTCTTACGGGGGCTTCTTGGTGGAGTAGTAATGAATTTCTACAGTTCACTTGTCTGCATAGAGGTCGTGCTGTGCCTGGCAGTAATCTCCACTGCCCTTCAGAAACTCCATAAATGTGTGACCAAGAACACCACAGAACTGCTGTTTAAAAGAAAAAGAGAGAAAGAAAAAGTTGTTTTCCAATTCAAAAGAACAGGTAACGCTATTAAAGTATACAACTATCTTTTCCAAATTTGGGTCCAAGCTACCTTTTCCACTTTTACTAGAACTACAAAATACAAGGATAATTACAATTTAATAAGGACGCATAAAATAAGCCCTCACAAATAAATTACTTTAAAGTGAAATTACTGATCTAATGATCTAATACAGAGAACCCTTAAAGAATAATACTGTTACATTTGGTCAATATCCCTTATCTACATCCTTCTATTAGCTACTTCTTTTAATGGTTGGTTTTACGCCGTTAAAAGATATACGTGCAATTTCCTATATTGATTTTCCAAATATTATCCCACATTACAAACTTTATGAAAACTTTGAAACTGTTAGTCTTCCCATAACTTACCGGTATTTACTTTTCTCAAGGCTTAACCAATATTCTATTATTTTTTGAGAAAAAAACAAAACTGGTTTTCAAAATGATTCCATATACACTATCTCATTTGATCCTTAACATGGAAGTTAATGAACTTGTAAAGTATTATATGGGTTTAAAAATTAAAAAAAAAAAAAAGTTTCCCATCTATAACTACAAATGGTATTCATGGTTTCAATAATATTCTTTATTTTAAAACCGAAATTTCAGTCGTCTAGCCTAGAACCAAATCTAATTCAAAGGGTATAAGGAGGGAGTGGTGAGTGGTAGAAATTACTTTGAGCTTCTTTCATAGGTCTCAAAAGTAGGTTAACTACTACCATCAATAAATGCATTTATATTTTACCCAAGTTTCCCTTATGTCAGTTTTAGGTCAATATAAAACATTAAATGAATATTCACAGGTTAATTTCAGAATTTGTACTCTAAAAGCATTGTCAATGTAAGTCTTCTTCCAAGCAGTTCATCAAAATTTTGTGTACTTGGGAATAAAGAAAGGAATGTTAATAATAGGTTAACAAGAGCACTAAGTGCCAACCACTGCCCCAGTTTGCATGTATTCTTATGGGTAAATTACCAAATAAAATTTTGCAACGTTTCCGTTAATTTTCTATACTTAAATGTAAGCATTTAAAAGTCTTACAATTAAATTCAAACGATTTGCTATTTTCACTTTACATCTTAAAAGAGTCCCATGTTAGTTATAGTTTCTAGAACTTTCCTAAATTTTGAAGAATAATCCACATGAAAATCTAGATCACAGAAAGATCTATCAAGTCAGACCCAGTTCACTTTTCTGTCAAACAGTAGAAAAAAGGTCCTTCTGAAAGATAACTTTTATTATTCCAATTGTTCAAATGAGCCCTTGGAGGTTGTTACTTCACCTACTTGCTACTTGGGTTAAAAAATTAGTGACTAAATTATTAAGTATTTTGCTCTTACAGCGAATAGACTGCAGTAACCTGGAAATAATCTCACCGCAAATCCTACATATTACTTCCTTTGAATATGAATATCTTCTTGCACCTTTCTGATGACATACCCTAAATTAAAGTATTTGTACTTTAATTTGCGCTGTTAGGGGCAATGACTCTTCTCAGTATTCCAATTTCCAGGTACTATTCTTTTGCAACTGTAAGCCAACTTATGAGTGAGACTGTACTTCATACCATTATTTCCATATGTAATAGCTAAAATTTGTTACAGCTGAGCAACCCCTCGTGTAAGCAGTTTAATCAGAAGGCAGAGAAAGCAATATAAAAATAATTCACTTAGTGAGCTGGTTATTTTTACTGAGTGGAGCCACCCAGCGGCTGGGAGGGACTTCCACCAAAGCAGCAGTGACCACTGATACCTATCGTCTCTCTTCCAGTCTATTGTAACAGGCGGTTCGGAAATACCAAGGAATTTCCCCCTCTCACTTATGAGTTGCATATAATCACAAAAACATAAACGGCGGAAAAGAACAATTTCTGTCTGTTAGCTTGTCAGGTTGCAAAGAGACAATCTGTATAACCGCTCTGTGAAATACTTCGTTGGAGACTTTGCCCCACATCTATTTATATTTTGGGTAATGTATCTAGGGAAAAAGCCATGTACGAAATAATGCCTGCACTCGAGGATGATCCAGCTTTTTGATTTTCAACTGACTTACTGTCATTAAACAAAATTCATATAAAAAGAGTAACAGGAAGCACTGCCTCAGAATCTGGATCCCAAGCAGGTCGACAGTTCTAATTACAGCGCAAACAACAACTTAATACTTTTGGAATGGAAGAGGCTTCCAGGGACAGAAAGACAAACCTTAGAATTCCGGCTCTGGTTGGCTACTGTTGCCACAAGCCAACAGGAGGCAATAACACATTACACCAAGGAGTTCAGGAACAGTCCCCGATTAAAAGGCGCCATCCAGGGCCATTCCAAGATTGGCAGGGAAAGTGCGTGCTGGTGCCCGGCCGGGGACTCCTTCGCTTCCGTGCAACAGTAGCCCTGGATGTTTCCAAGGCCATTCTCGACCGACTTGCCCCACGAAAAGGACAAGACTCAACTTGTTCCCTTTATCCAAAGCCCGAAAAAGGGTGTTAAATCTGGAAGAGCTCGAATTACCAGGCGGCGACTGAGGAAGCAGGGCGGGGCAGGGAGTCGGCGTTCTCACCTGACAGTCTCGCTCCAGCCCCCCGATAGTTGCCTCTCGGCTCACACCGCGCACACGGGGCCCGCCCGTGGCGCCCCCTCTCCACGCCGCAATCACGGGTTCGCACCGCGCCTTCAGTCGGGCGCGGACGCCGAGGCCATTTTGTTTGAGGCGCGGGTCCCGACCGCGGAGCACAAAGGTGGCTTCACACGGCTCCTGTACCGCGCTAGCCCCCCGAGAGCTCCCGGCTGAAGCTGTTAGCAGCCCCGCCTACCCCACGCCGGCCGGCTCCGGTGGCGACCACGCCGCCGCCGCCGCCGCGCCCAGCCCGTATCCGACTCCGCAGTGACACGCGCAGCCCTCGCCCCACCCCGGGCCACGTCTCCAGCTCGCCGGGCGGGCCGCTCTCTTTCGGCCAAACAAAGGGGGCCTCGGGATGCCGTGGAGCCCGCCGGGCCCGGACCAGACGTGCCAAGGGTGGAGGCGGCAGTCACAAAGCGGCTTTTGTGCCGCCCCGCCCGGGCCGCTGCGGCGGCATTTGCCGCCCCCGCCCGCCGCGCTGGCTCGGCCCTACCAACCCCACCGCCCCGGGCTCGACGGGGGCGAGGTCGCCGGTGCCTCCACGGCAGCAGCCAACCCGTAGTCCCCAGCGTCCGCTTCCTGGCACTTAGCCGCCACCGGCCGGCAACAGGACGGTGGTCTGGCTCCCTCTCTCCAGGGACCCACTGAAACTGCGGGCCGGGACGGCGTGGAGCGGACGCCAGGCACTGAACAAAGGCGACGGCGGGGGTGGGAGGGGGGCTGTCGTGGAGTCCCGGCCCGCGAGGCGGCGGTACGACGGATACTCACAGGAATATGTTTACTCATTGAAGATTGTGGCCTAATCATACAGCCGGTCCCGAGGCGGCGGCGACACAGATGGCAGAGGTGGCGGCGGCTGCAGGGCAGGGGGCGGCGGTGGTCGTGGTGGCGCGGCGAAGTCTTTGCAGACAGCGACGGCGGTACCACTCTACCATGCAGTGAACGGCTCCGAGAAGAGAGCGTAGCCAAGCCGGCCCGCAGTCGACGGAGCCAATGCGCGCGCCGAGGCGCCCTTGCGTCACACACCCTCCTTTTTATAGCCAGCGCAACGTGCGAAGCCCGGGCCACCAATCACGGCCGGGGGCCCCTGCCAAGCGCGGAAGAGCGGGGGCGGAAGTCGGCCTCTGGCAGACGTCACTGCGCGGCGGCTGCTGCCGGTGTGAACCGGTTGATGAATGGCGGGGCGCTCAAGTGCGGGGGAGGGGGAGAAAGGGCCAAGGAGGCGTGGGTGGGCGCAGTCTAGGGTGGGAAAGGGATGGGCGGGGCAGACGATTTTGATTTACCGACTGGAAGGGATCGCTCCGCAAACCCTGCTTCTTATTAAAACTACGAGGAGTGCACATGTCACATGGGAGGCTGGAAGTTTGCCTCAAACTTAAAATGCAATTCTTTTAAGGCTGGAACCGTGTCTCAGCCTCCACCCTGCTTACTTGTATCCTAAGTCATAATCACAGCCGTCTTTTCCAGCGTTTACCTTGGCAGCTGGGCCCCCTGCTACCTCCGTCATCAAATAATCTTTATGTCGCATGATCATTGTACCCGATGACTCAACACCTTTAATGCCAAGGCCCGAGGCTCCGACAAGGTGAATACTTGTTGCCGGGGGGCACTGTCAAGCAGAGAGAAACTTAACAAACTTATCCTGTGTTTGACAGCGAGAGTATCTTGTGATGCAGATAAAAACCCTTTTCGCTGTAGTCTTTTTTTGGTCACGTCTTCAATACCACGGACGCTGGCAACTGCAGTTGGCTCAACTGTGGCATTTCGAAACCACATGTATCCTTTGTACTGCTGTTCTCTTGATGTGTTGTCACAGATAATGAAAGGCTGCTAAAAGGGAGGTTTTATAAAGAATCTTACGTTTTGTCAAGGCCTGATGTAATTCTCTTGCGTCAAAGCTAAAGCTTTCCTTTTTGTTCATTTTCAGTCCTGTTGTCCCACTGTCCTCATAATTTAGGCCCTTAAGTAGAGCCTTATCAAAATTGCCCTGTGTTACACAAGGGCAGCTCTGTCATTTACAATCTGAAAACCCTTTCTCCTCTGCTTTCTGGAAGGAGTAAACAGGACTTTTACCTGCTTTGAAGAGCTCGGTTTTCTACTGAACACTGAGGCTTTTTGTTTGCTGTTTTCACTGAGCAGATTAGAGAGGGCCTTAGGGAGCAAATTGTGTTCCTCAGTGTACTGCAGCGTGTTAAGATTTATTAGAACTTTATTTAGAGAGTGTGGTTGCATAGTTATTCAACTTTCTTATAAACATATACTCTGTAAACAAAGTAAGTGCTTTCAAAAAAAGGGTTGGCTCAGGTTTTTATAGGAACAAAAGTCTAGTCATCTTAAACTGCTTGCAGAGGAAACTTGTGAACCCATCTAAATCAAGAAAAACTAAAGCTTCTTGAGAAATATATGTCGCTTCACAATGGAACTATAAAAGTAGTAAAGATTTTAAAATCTTAAGTCCTAAAAAGTATAGGAGGATTAAAAGGAAATCTTGGGGTAGGAGGGGCCTTCCTAAGTAGGTCAGGGAACTCAAGTCAAAAAAGGACAGATATCATTATATAAAATTTAAAAGGTCTGCACAGCAAAAAAACTTTTGACAGTTAAACTATTAATGTCACATAGGGAGAAAATATTGGTGCTGTATCGTGAACAGAATTAATTAAAAAAGGCTTGACCAACATTTATAACAGTAAGAAAACACAGCTACTCACTACAAAAGTTGGTCAGTACAGTGGCGCTAATTTGAATATGAAAACTTTCATGTAACAACTTTTCAAAAAATGAATTTGGTGGGACAAGATATAAATTCAGCAAATGTTAAGCAGAGCCAAAATCAGTATTAGGCAGGTTCCTGGTAGAACTTGTGATACAAGTTGCCAGCCTTGTGATCCACAGATCCTATAATTACCGCAAGCAATGCTGACTTGAAGTGTCCAGCCAGTTATGCTCGTCAAGCTCTAGAAGCTTCGCTCAAACTCACAAGTGGACTAGTCAGCCTCCAGGGGTCTTAACCTCTCAGATGAGGTACTACATGTTTTACTTTAAAAAGGACATAGTTCAAGGATGAAAAACTGGAGAACACTTTTGCTATTGAGAGAAAAGATACACTTTAAATAAGAATTAAGTGTGGTCTTTCTGACCAGCTCACTAAATTCTCTGAGTAGTTACGCGCCTGCCAGTATGGCAGCTGCCATGTTTTTGTGTCCCGTGCCATTATCATTCACTGAGGACGTGCGGGCTCTACATCCCAGTACGTTTTAAGCTGCTGACTCTTAAATTAAAACAGTACTGCATCCCAATATTAGTCAGGAGATTCTTGTAGTCTGAGGACTTAAAGCTCTAGAGATATGCACTTGGAGCATCTCCAGACTAAGCCAGCAGGCTTGCAAATAGTGGTTCAGACATCCAAGAGTAAGAAGACATCTCTTTTCAGCCAATGTTCCAGAAGAAACCCTAAGCGGAAGACTTCTCCCGCTAAACAGGATGCCCAGCTGTAAGTCACTTCTCAGGAAAACATTGTGCTTGAGCTCATATGGAAGGCAGGACTTTCAATCAGCATGTTCAAAATGTAAAAGCGAACAACTGAGGGGTAAGGAAGACAGTTGAAAGCATTATGAAGAAGGTCTCTATAGAGGATGAAACACTGTGGAAGACACCAAATCAGCAAATCCTAGTGATGAGGGAAAATCCTTACAAAGACAGCAGATCCAGTAAACATTGAATGATTACGGTTATACCACACATATCAAAAGAATGGAGGTTTCATTCCTTTCATTCTGCTCAGGTTATTTAGGCCCTAATCTTTAGGGCTATGAATAGTCAGTTGGGGTTATGAGGAAGTGTGATAAAAAACATTAATATAGCAATAGTATTACCATAGCAATGATAGGTAAAATGTGACAATACCAACCCAGAAAAGAAAACCCACACCAGATTGCAAGGTATAAATGTGTCAAGAGTACCTAGTAGAGGCAAATACCCCAGTGGGTTTCTGGATACTAGTGCAAGGGTAATCTTAGGTATATTCCCTGTAAAAAATGGTTGATATCAATATTATAAAAATTTACTCTCCTTTTGGTATTATAGAACAGCCTTGTTTATGTTATATTAAAAATTAATCTGGTGAAAAAATGTTTTAGAAATATAGTGTACAGTTATTGTGAACATATAATTTTTAGTGTGCAAATTTAAAACTAAACATGCTCTATGTTAAAATGTGACTTAGTTTTCTTCCCTTAAGACATTGATTTAGCCCTGGCCAGGTAGCTCAGTTGGTTAGAGTGCCATCCTGATTCCCCAAGATTATGGGCTTAATTCCCAGTGAGGTCGCATATAAGAATCAACCAATGTATTCATAAATAAGTGGAACAACACATCAATGTTTCTCTTTATCTCCCCTTTCCTTTCTCTCACTCAATGAGTTAAAAAAAATTCAAAAATTTGGTTTTATAGTTTTTTAATATCTATATATTTTTGTGTAATTATTCTTCAATTGAAGAATAATTGACATATAACACAGTTTCAGGTGTCCAACATTATGATTTGATATCTGAATATATTGAGAAATAAATCACCACAGTAAATCAAGCTAACATCTGTCCCTTTACATGGTTACAACTTTTTTCCTGTGTTGAGGATATTGTCTTTTAATTAAGGTTGATGAATAATAAAAACCAAACAGCAAGGCTGCACTATCATTTCTGGAGGCATTTTAGACACAAATCTCTGAAGAGCTATTAAGCTTGTCACAACAAGCTTTTCAAGGACAAATTCCATAGGCCAATAGCTGCACTTGGGCTATTGTTCTGTACGTGTCAGACATAGAAACTGTTAGTCATCCACTGAGGTAGATGCTGAAAATGTAAATATCTTTAGATAAATGAATTCTGCTGGATCTGAAATAAACATTACGTCCTCAAACCCAGTCAGTAGACATAATGTTTTCTCTGTAAGATTAATTAAGGCAATTTTCAAAAACTTTACAAAATGTCTATTTTAAAAATTCTTTTTAGTTAATGTCTATTATGACTATTTTCTTCCTTTTACTTTTTATGACTAATTTTAATCAACTTAAATGCAAACTTGAGAATTGCTTTGGTAAGTCTTCAAATTAGATGAAAAAGTATTTTTACACTAGAATTCCTGCTACTTATAATATTGGGTTGGTCAAAAATTTCATGTGGTTTTTTTCCTGTAAAATAAAAGACATATTTTCCTGTTTCACCAATAACCTTATTGACTTGGATATTTTGAGTTTGTCGGCTATCTCATGCTTGGTATAACATTCATTGTTCTCAGTTCTCAGCTAGTCAACTCAACTGTAGAGCAGCATCCAGTGAGAAATCTCTAGCACAAAACTTTGCAAACCACTTTTGACAAGTTTGATCACTCACTTCACCTTCTCCATACACTGTACAAATCTTTGTATTTCAATCATGTTTTTACCTTTCTTGAAATAATAAAGCATACTATGCCAAAAATGTTGCTTATTTTTTCCATCTTCAATATTAAAATTGCTACACAAACATTCACCGGTTCTGATGAGTTTTTTTTAATGCACGTTGATATGACAGGTGTCACAATATAATCTAACAAAATTGTTTTGAGTGGAGTTAAAGACAACTAAGCGCTCCTAGAGACATCTTATGGAAAAAAAAACAAGTGATCTTTTTGGCCAACCCAATATTTACATCTGTGGAGGTTCAGTGTGTGTGTTAAGATGTGATAGACCAGTCAAAATATTTCCATTTAGATGCTGGAAGAAACTGTTTCCTTGGGATAGTTAATAAAGAGCTTATTATGAACTCATGATAATTCATAACATTTTCATAGCATGCCATTATGACTGATTCACATACCGGTACCTGGAGGAATCTAGTTTGAGAAAACTCTTATTTTCAGTCAACTTGAAAAAATTTACTTTGCTGTTCTGAATAAAAATCATCTGGGCATTGGAAATCAGGAGGACCACTGTCTCTGTGTAATTGTGTAGAACATGTTGAATTATGTCCTAGTCTGAAGTGAGGAAAAATAGCTTAGGAAAGGAGAATTTAATCTGACCAGAAAAATGGAATGGAGTATAAATAAATTTAAAGGTTGGTTATGCTTGCTATGGCAAAGCTGTCACTTGACAGGTTTAATTTACAGAGTTGGCATTTAGGCTACAGATAATCCAGACAGACACTGACCTAAGCAGCTTTACTGGGATAAGCCTTACAAGAGGAGAAATGTTCTTGAATTGTTTCTGTTTATTTAACAAAAAAGACATTATTTTTCCCCGACTTTCTCTACATGTTTTTTTCTCTACTTTCACATAATTATTTGTGTTACTTGAATCCTCAGACATATGTGTATTTTTAATTTTAAATTACACTGGGTCATGCATATATACTCTTTGGCTACTCTATTCCCTATGCTGTATTTTACATCCTCACGACTGTTCTGTAACTACCAGTTTGTACTTCTTAATTTCATCACCTTTTTCACCTATCCCCCTGCTCCCCCTTCCCATTTGGCAACCATTGAAACATTCTCTGTATCAATGATTCTGTTTTTGTTTGCCTCGTTTATTTTTTTTTAGAATCAAATGTTGATATGTATTTATTGCCATTTTATTTTATTAATATTTTTAATCTTTTAAAAAAAGATTTTATTTATTTTCAGAGAGACAGGAAGGGAGGAAGAGAGAGATAGAGGGAGAGAAACATCCATGTGAGAGAAAAACATCAGTTGGTTATCTCTCACATGTCCCCAACCAGGGACCTGGCCTGCAACCCAGGCATGTGCCCTGACCAGGGATTGAACTGGGAACCTGTCGGTTCACAGGCCATTACTCAATCCACTGAGCCACACCAGCCAAGGCAGTTGATCTTCTTAAAGAAGACCTTTAGTTTTCTCTTGTCTGGAAAGCTCTTTATCCATCCTTTGATTCTAAATGATAGCTTTGCTGGGTAGAGCAATCTTGGTTCTAGGTCCTTATTTTTCAACACTTTGAATATTTCTTGCCAATCCCTTCTAGCCTGCATAGTTTCCTTTGAGAAATTAGCTGACTGTCTTTTGGGAGCTCCCTTGTAGGTAATTGTTTTTCTCTTACTTCTTTTAAGATTCTCTGTCTTTAACCTTTGGCATTTTAGTTATGATGTGTCTTGGTGGGCCTCTTTGTGTTCATTTTGTTTGGAACTCTCTCTGCTTCCTGGACTTGTTCATCTATTTCCTTCACTAAGTTAAGGAAGTTTTCTGTTATTTTTTCAAATAGGTTTCCAGTTTCTTGACGTGTTTCTTCTTCTCGTATTCCCATGATGTGAATGTTGGTACACTTGAAATTGTCCCACTATCCTCATTTTGGGGATTCTTCTTTTTTCTTGCTGTACTGATTGTTTTTTTCTTCCTTACACTCCAAGTTGCTGATTTGATTCTTGGCTTCATCCACTCTACTGTCCATTCCCTGTAAATTGTTCTTTATTTTCAATTAGTGTATCCTTCATTTCTGACTGGATTTTTTAATGCTATTGAGACCCTCACTAAGTTTCTCGAGCATCCTTATAACCAGGGTATTGAACTCTGCATCTAGTAGATTGCTTGTCTCCATTTTGTTTAGTTCTTTTCCTGGAGTTTTGTTCTGTTCTTTCATTTGGGCCATGTTTCTGTTTCTTTGTCTCCCCATTTTGGCAGCATACCTGTGTTTGTTTCTATGTATTAGGTAGAGCTGCTACATCTGGAATCCTCTGACATATTAATACACATAATACACATTGTAGATACTCAACCAATATTTGTTTGGATATGATTAGGTTATTTTTCACCTAAAATCCTTTTGGGACATTCCATTCCAGGTCTCCTGTTATATTTGCAGGCTCCTTTTAACCTCTCAATCCCTTTAATAATGACGTTCACTGGAGTTTTGTCTGAGAGCCTCCTGACTCCACTCTGCCTGCTCCCTGGATTTTACCTGCCCCATAGGTTTGGCTGTGGACCTTTCTTCCCTACTCAAGACTAATTTGTTACATGTGTAGCATAACCCAGGCACTTTGCTATTTTATGATGAACAACATAAACTGTTTCTGCCTCCTATGGAACTTATACCCAGATGAGGAAAGCCAAAATCACAAGTAACTGAGAAGAGGATATAAGATGTTACTCGTGCTGTGAAAGAGGTAAACAGAATAGCTGGGGTGACTTGCTTTAGACAGGGAATTTAGGGGCAGTGTCTCCCAGGAGACCCAAAACTAAATGACAAGAATGAATCATGGGAAGGGGGAGGAAGAGAGAGATATTCTTGGTGGAGGAAATGACAGAATAAATACCCAAGGTGGAAAGAGGTTGGTGGTGCTCCAGGAGATGAAAAACCTGAAGGGGTGGGGGAGGAAGAGGCAGGAGTCATCCTGGAGATCAGGGAGGGACCAGATCATGTAGGGCCTGGTAGGTCGTGATAAGAGTTTAGATTTTATTTTAAGAATAATGAGCCACAAAACAAGAAATATGTTTGAAGAAAATAATTTTTACTGTTCTGAGGAGAATGGATACAGGGAACCCTAGAGTGGAATTGGTGTGATGGGGTGAAAGACCTGAGGTTTTACCACGTTAAACAGAGGACGAGGATGGTGCTGACTATGATTAGGACAGTGAGAATGGAGAAAAGTGGGTATATCAGAGACTTGGAATAGAGTTGAGAAGATCAAATCACAACATGCGCTACAGCTTCCAAATATGATTGTCAATGTCCAAACAAATAGATAAGATCATTATTATAAGCCTACTTTATGCTGAATTGTGTAGGTACACTGACATAAAATTCCATACTTTCACATGACCATTTTCATTATCAACATATTTGTTAGGAATAAACTGGAAGCGTAAAAGAAATAGTCAAAATATGCTTGGAGAAAGGCTCTATAGAAGTGAGAATGCTTAAAAATTGTATAGTTAAGTTTTCACAGAACAATCAAACTTCTGATAGATGACTATAATAAGAAAAGCTAAATTTTACTGTGCTCTTACTGTTTTCCAAACTGTACTAAACACATATTTGAGTTTTGTCTTGAACTTGTTAGAAAAACCAGACTCTGAAATATAGATTGGTTAAAAAAATTCAATACATAGTGGGTGATACCACTTGAGATATGTACATAATAAAACATCTACAAAGTGGCATATTTTTCAGATATTAAAAGTGTCCTTAAACATGGAGAAAATGCTTACTACTTGGTAATGTTAAGTGAAAAAATATAAAAATTACATAATTTACTTACAACCATGTAAAAATAGAAATACATAAAAAATGTTAACAGTATTAAAACTGACATTTAAGTGTATGATGAAAACATTTGTGGGTGTCATTGGGTGATGAACAATTTTTTTCTTCACAAATTTCTGTATTTTTAATTTCTTAAAGTGCTACTCTTGTAATTGGGGGAGATAGCAAGTGAATGCTTAAAGGAACTTAATCCTATATACTATTTTTAATGCTTTCAGAATTTCAGGGAATATTTTCAGAAAATGTCTGGACTGTTTACATGGAAGGAATTTAAAACATTTAATTGTATGATGACTATTCAGAAGTAGAAGTGTTATTTGATTGGTTTTAGAAGCTGGGAGTTAGAATTTGTCCAGGTAGCCTTGTAATCTGCAGTAGAGATGGAGACAGCAAGTTATCCTAACCTGACTCCAGCTGTCAAAACATCACAACCATTCTTGTTCTGAGTCCATCATGTTACCAGAGGATTAATCCCATTCTAATTTGCTTTTAATATAGATTTATTTGCCATATGGAAAGGTAATGCCCAACCAGTGAGAAGCTCCCCGAGGACCTCAAATAAAAGGGATTATGATTGCCTTCAGAGAATGAAGCCAGAAACTCCGCCACAAGTGAAGGTGTTTGTGTACCACGTCTGTGGCTATAAACTGAAAGATTGCCTGTAAATGCATGTCTAACATTTAGAAACATCTGAACTTCCAGTCAAGGTGACTTGTGTATAATCTGAGGGAAGTCTTACTGGGATGTACTGTAAACTGAAGTGGAATCAATTTTATTGTATCTATCTGGAGGACGATTGTGAGAACAGAAGGAAGTTGATGACTGGGTACATAGGAAAGTCTAAGATTTGAAAGTTGTCATTGTTTATCCAGCACTGTCTATGGAAGAGGCATGGGATGCGTATACCGTGATCATGCAGTCGTTGTAGAGATATCTTATTATAGGATGTATTAAGAACTTTGACATTTATTGAATGCTTACTATGTGCTGGGTAGTGTATTGAGCACTCTATTAATCTTTTTATGAATCTACCCAGATTGAAGTTTTCCCCTTATAAAAATCAGTACATGGTACATGGAGCCTCAGAAAGTTTAAGGTCACACAAATGTTATATGATACAGCTGATATTCAAATCCCAGTGGCTTGACTGAGGAGTCCCTGCCCCCACCATCTGGCTAAGCTGCTCTCCTTTCCTTAAAATATTCCTTAAAGTTAGTTACAGTATTGACTTCTTAAGTTCTGGTTCTTTACTCAAAAAACTTTTCATTGTTATTTTGGATTCCCACATATTCTGATCCTGAAAAGGAACCATTTCATTACAGATGTACTTGCATTCAGGCTTGTATGTCATCCTTCTATGAGTTTAGTGAAAGTGAGTCATAAGAAAAATATAATAAAGATTATATATTTAAAAAAGTGAATCATAAAAAATGATTTTGTAATAAATTACTGAAAATCCACCCTCCCTTCTTGATGTCTTGAGTATTTCAAGAGAAACTGTCCTCTGGGCCAGTTGCAGTCTATGCAGTCTATGGCCAAGTGCAGTCTGTGACCTGGCGCCAACCTATGAACTGTTTGTTGCTGAACCGAGAATAGGTCAGCATAGAAATTGAGAGCAAGCATTCAAAAACGTTTATAGCAATTTGTTGGGGTGACTTTATGTCTGTTGAGTTTAATTTAAAAAATTAGGCTTATATCTGTTTAAAAATTTGTTTTCAAGTAATTTTTTTCCTTAAGAAACACTGCTGTAAAGAATGAAAACTATAGAAAGTAGTTAGTTATATTATGAAAGCATTACTGTTAGCCTTTCATAAATGAGGCCATTCCACGGTCTTTTAAATATTATTTATTCCTAGTCTGTCCATCCAGGCTGCTGTCGTCAGGAGGAAATAAACTGTTTATACTATTTCTTGGCTTCCTTTAATAAGCTTTAAATAAGAACTACGATTGTGGTTTTACAAATATATGAACACATTTTGTTGACGTATTGGTGTGACCCTGTCAGGACAATTTAGAGGCACTGCTGCACACTTCTATAGAGTTGAAAAGGAAATGGAAAATGTTATTTACCTCAGACGACAGCAAGGAAAAGTATGTGTACAACCAGCTTATAGACCAACTGATTCTATAATCTTTGGGAAATTCATTTTTTAACCCAGATTACTTTTTACTGATGTTTAAGCCATTTTCCTTTTATTTAGTGCTGATTGTATGAATTCTCTGTTTTACAAGTAATGATGGAAATAAAACTCAGTTAAATAGCTTTATATACTATCACTTCCCAAAATAACTCCATTTAAGTGCCCGCTGTTTACAAGCATCACCACGATTGTTGTAATTTGGAATGGCTTTCAAAATTTATGGTACAAAGGAGTATTTATAGTTACAAGATATTTTTCTTCATTAGTATGTTGTTCATAAGTATGAACTGATTTTAATGAAATCATACTAGTTAATTCTCCACTAATGAATATCAGGAACACCAATGACTCATCTCTCCAATGTTCTTTACACTGAGAGGGAACCAAGTGAGCATAATTGTCTGATTTCCACACTGCCTTGGCTATGTTCTGTCCAAAGCTACTTAACCTACTACATTTATTTAGTACTTACTATGTGCAGGCTTCATGATAAACATTTAATGAGCGTTACCTGACAACCTACTTAACAGAGAAGAAGACTCATTCATTACCTTTACTTCCTTTTTGAAACTTTCTTGTTTTGCCTCCCTCTCTGGGGGGTCATGAGATGGCTTGTCTGCCTTTGTTATCCTGCCCTACAGGTGTTGCGTATACATTTCAGAGTCATTTAGACAATTTCTTTGGTTTTAACTTCCAAACATTCAACTCATGACTCTAAAATATGCTTGTCCCCTGAGTTCCAGATATATAGTTCCATAGGAAAAACTCCGAGTACCTCATACTCAACATTGCTCAAACTGACTAATTTCCTCCCTTTCCCTGTGAGACCTGTTCAATTTACCATTGTCATGACCCAGTGAGGCACCTTTGCCTCTGGCAGTCATGAGAGACTCCTCCCTTTTCTTTACTTCTGTCTGATTGCCCCTAATTTCTGTCTACCAAATATCTCAGAAATTGTCCACCTCCTTCCCCTTTTTACTGTCACAGTCTTCCTTCCTTCATTTCTTCCTTGCCTTCTTCCCTCACTTATTCTCCCCTCTTCTTTTCTTCCTTAATTCCTTTAACAACATTTACTAAGTTGTATGGAAATAGCTTGATTCAATGACTTCTAGTTTTTCCTCCAACTAACCCATCCTGTATTTTTAAAAATTCAGTGTCTTTTAAAAAATGTAAATCTGATCTTGTCATTCATCTAAAGGTCCTCGATGGCCCACCATGAACTTTTAGAGCAAGTCCAAACTTTTTAACAAGACATTTAAGACCCTCCAAATTATACCTTTGCCTTACCAGCCCACTGTTAACTCTTCTAGCCTTTGAAACCAATTGTGATTTCCAAAATATATGCCATGCTTTTCAAATCTCCATGGTCTATAATTCCTTTTACCTGGAAAATTCTCTTTCTACTTTCCCTAAAACCCTAAAATTAATTCTTTAATGAGTTTTCCTGACCTCCCCTACAACGTAAGCACCTCATTACTTGTGCTTCCATGGTACCACCTCTTACAAGCCTGTACTGCAGCATTCTCTGCATGTGGATAATCATTTTTGTAAACTCCACTTATCTCTCTCATACCCCATGAAGATTTCCAAGGCAGAGGTCACATCTTTTCTATTTCCCTGTGCCTAACATGGTACTTGCACATAGTAGGTATTTAATGATCAATGAGTGTATTTTGTGCTATTATTGTTTCATGCTTGAATTACGGAATTTGGAGGACAGTGGTGATGTTTGGTAGGCACAGAAACCTTAGAAATAAAATCTAGAAGCCAATGAGATTAGAAGGTGAAATCAAGAAAGTGATGATGATAACAGGCTGGCTTATCTTGGAGAGTATCACCCAAGAGGACAGATCATTTGTTTATTTACTTCTTTATGCTGTGCTTGAAAATTTCTCCTAAAAGACTTTTAATAATTCATGCTTACATGATTGTGTTAGACTAATCTTACTTTTTTCCTTGAAATGAACAAGACAAAAGAACAGACAAATAGTATCAGTGACTCAGGAATAAATTATTGATCTAGTACAGATTCACCCAAAGTGATAGTGACATGCTGATCTCTTTGGCAGAGAGTTTTACAGAGAATTCTAGACTTGACTTCCCTCTGCTATCATCCTCTCATTTGTACACTGTAGGGCAGATAGAAACCATGCCCTGAGGAAACACGTAACATAGCAAACCTAAAGTCAATTTACTTTAATATTTTAAAATGGTTATATGTTAGTGTAAGTAGACTTTTAGATTTGCAAAAGTGTAAGCTTAGAGACTGGACATTTTAAAACATTTACGGAAAATATTTCTTTGTCTTTATTTTGTTGGTTGCACCAAAGAAATGCTAATTAATATTAAAGTTTGAGGAGTATGACAAGTGATCTGACAAGTATGAACTGGTGGGAAATTTCAAAAATACACTGAAATTGCTGACTGATCAGTGATAGTCATTTAAGAACAGACTTTACAATATTTGAAATAATTTTTCTTCAATTACAGCCTTTTTGAGATGGGAAGATCCTGGCAGGCGGCTATTGTAAAATATAGGGCTTAATTCAGGATGGCAACTATCTGTGGTAGGTGCATCCTAATTAGTCTCCTGAAACCATGCACAAAGGTTTTGATATTCTGGAAGTCATTAAAAAAGGCCCTGAAAAGTGTTAAAATTAAACAGGCTCAAAATGGAGTCACTCTTGCTAAGCTTCATCAGGACTTAATATCTAACACGATTTTAGTTGCAGCCTCTCCCAGGAATGGAATTTTAAACCAAACAGTCTGGAATTTCCTGGGCAGCTCCAGTGAGATAAGGCCTGATAAGATTCCCTGGTCTTCCTTCTAATCTCTCCTGAAATCATCCACTCTTTTAACTTCCTTGTCTCACACTTCTGCCTGTAAAAACTTTCCATTTTGTACAACTCCATGGAGCACTTCCTATTTACTAGATGAAATGCTGACTGATCCATGAATTGTTCAATAAAGCCTATTAGATCTTCAGATTTTCTTGGTTGAGTTTTTGTTCTTGAACTGTTTTGTGTTTTAGCTGTTTATTATTCTTGGACCCCTATCTTCTACACAGTAATCTTTCATTTTTAAGGGACTATTATCTTTTCAAAGCACCTTAATTACATGGCCCAATATTGGTGCCTGTCACCGTCATTGTGAAATGAAATTGTGAAGTGTTTTGTTTATGCCTTCCTGCCTTTTGGACAAGCTGAGATTCAGAAGCTGTTAGAATGATGAAAGGTGAGGGGTTAGAGGCTGGAGCTTTTCCAAATACAAGAAGATTAAAGGATTTTAGAGCCAGGTGAAGATAAAACTGGAAGGGCCTGGAAGATCATCTCAGATCAGGAAACAGAACTCTAATCGAGAGTAGTGATTCATCAAAGTGCTCACAGAAAGTGGCAAAGTCATCTCAGAGAGAAGGGAGTATGCTCCTAACAGTCCATGTAATTTACGTCCCCAGTGATTTCCTTTATATTATCTGATTGTGTCTCTTACTGACTCGACCAAGGCTTTGGGAGATACTGGCTATTCCATCACATTTAAGGAGAGGGTAAAGCACATTTAGTGAATGAGCCAGACAGAATTGGAAAGTGGTCCCAGACTCATTATTCTTTTCATAAAATCGTGATCATGGGTCCATTAAATAAGTGACTAAATCTTCCCTTTAGAGGCACCTGGGATGATTCTGATTCATCAGGTGCGGGGGTGAGGATCTGTGACTCTGCATCATTGCTACTCAGAGTGAAAGCATGCCTTGGCTATGTAAAGTAGGTGTCACTCAGGGAGACAAAGTCATCCATTTCCAGTGCAGTGGGTACACGGACTTGTCTGCAGTTTCAAGAGTTATGACTGTGGCAGTGGCTACAGCAGCAGTAGTGGTATTTCTGGTAACCCAGACCCCATGCCACCTACACCAAGCTACATCTGAAGAGACAGGAGAGACAGGGACACTCTTGGGCTGGCAGTAATTGCAAGGGTTTTACCTCCTATAGGTCTAGATTTACTGTAATAAATGCAACAAAGAAAAACCAAATTCACAGATGCTCTGATTTCCAGGGAACTCTTCCAAGGTCCTTGTCTTTACTCTGAAAATCTGACTCAGTCCTCTAATGATGGAGATGGTTGCCATGGTGAGTCATACCTGTACCTTTACCTATCTCAGGACAGCCTGTAAGGTTTTATTAGGGCCCATTTTCCATGCTGAGCTAACTATGTTCTCCTTTGAAGAAGGGAAGTTCAATTAGCACCATTCTTCTATTACTAGAAATAAACAGCAATTTTTATGGATGTGGAAAAATGAAAAGAAATGGGGGTATGAATTTCCCAGGAAAACACAGAATTGCTGCTTTGCTTGGCTCTGTTCTGATACCAACCACGTGTTAACAACTTGGCAGAATCCATACCATGTGCTTCAGAATAGCCCATACTATCTCTAAAAACAATCTTTTCCTTGTATGATTCTGAAAAATTGTCTGTGAGCATCTGTTATGCACTGACACTGATCTAAAATGTGGGTATACAACCGTGAAAAAGAAGTTGTCCTCAAAAGTGACCAGTATATAGTTACAATCTTGTGCAATAAAATGTGGAGTAGATATTTTTCTGTTGGGTGCTGTGATAGCCCTAAAGGAATGAGGCTTAATTCCACCTGGGGGCTTGGAATGTGGGAGTGGAAGTGAAGACAAAGAGAAGCTGCAGTCTAGATGACACAGCGTTAATTTCTGGCCCCAAGTTTGGGCCAGGTACTCCCAGTATTATGGTAATTGGGTGAAAAGGACGAGAATGCTTTTCATAAGCATTGAATTTTTTCCAGAGGGATCAGAAGCTCAACAAGAATAAAGTTCTACTGTACTTGAAAAAACAAAAAGATGGCAAGATTGAATTGTAACTAAATACACTTTGAGAAGAATTGTGAAGTTTTTACTGACTCTGCTGAGGAGTCTACCAGCTGTTAATCTGAAGATCTGTGCTTGCAGTATTCTGCTCTTTTAAATATAATTTAAATCACTAAAAAGGACAGATAGTCTGTCTATGGAAATTTTTAGATTGATAACTGGAAATTTCCAGCTGTGCTTATAAGTTTCTTTTTTTTTTTTTTAAGATTTTACTTATTTATTTTTAGAGAGAAGAGAAGGGAGGGAGACAGAGAGGGAGGGAAATATCAATGTGTGGTTGCCTCTCACATGGCCCTCACTGGGGACCTGTCCTGGAACCCAGGCATGTGCCCCGACTGGGAATCGAACCGGGACCCTTTGGTTCCCAGCCCGCGCTCAATCCACTGAGCCACACCAGCCAGGGCAGTTTCTTAAAATAAGGTCAACTGATATGACATCACTAACTATGATGCCTTAGTGTTCTTTTATTTTCTGTTTTAAACAACTATAACTATTAGCTTTTAAATAACAGGAGTCAAATAAGTTCATTGTTTTTAGTTACAATTATATTTCCAAACTGGACAGCTGTTTGGTTAAGTTGTTCATACCATAATTTCCTCTTCCTTTTCCCTCACTTACAACCCCCGTGTGAATTTTAAATCTTGCGTTACTGTCTTCCTCTTCCCCTTAAGACACCAGAGTTCCAATTCCCCTGAACCAATGAGAGGCAATGCAATCAATTCTTCAGCAGTACACTGTATATTTCTTATCTGTGATTCCATAGTTGGGGCATCAACAGCTAACATGTGCGCTATTGGCCAGAGAAGATTGACAAATCTAGCTACGCTGTGGCTAAAATAGCCACACTTCAGGACAGGACTCTAAGCCAGCTCTCATTAACCTGTTTTAGCCAACAAGAGCTCTATTTTTAGGTCACTCATGTAATTGTTTATTTATAAGGAGAATGCTGACCTTTGGCTTTCATTAAGAAGCATGGAGCCCAAAACTATCTGTGAAACTATTAAATTACGACAGTAGATTCTACTCAAAGTAGAGTAACCAAAAGAGCCTTATAAGTAGAGCTTCGATATCGTCAAAAGGTAACATTCACTAAGTCATATCACATGATTACTGGGAACTTATTTGATTAGCCAACATATATAGTTTATGGGATAGTATACTTTGAGAAAAAATGGTTTGAATGTAAGCAATATATTCAGATAACCTTTGAACTTTGGGGACTAGTTAAATACAATCTGGTACATTTGTATGAAGAATTCTATGAAAATATTTCCCAAGTATATTCATTGAAAGAGGCTATAGTCATAAAGTATTGTTAAGGATAATGAACTTTATATGACATATTCCTAGTTTTGAAACAAAATACTTGTATGTACATAGAAAAAAAGCCTGGAAAGAAATATCAAAATGCACATAGTGACTATTTTAGAAGCAGTACAGGTTATCACCATTTAAATTTCTATTTTATACTTTTTTTCATCTTTTGAATTACTGACAGTGGCTTGTAATGCTTTCATAGATCAGAAAAACCTTATCAACATTTTTTTAAAAGGCTCAGGTAATCAGGATAAATATATACATTTAGATTCCCAAAGCAAAAATAATTTCAGGTTAATAATAAAATATGGTTGCCCTTTCAATTACCAGCTTCACTGATTTTTTTTTAATTACAAGAAATACTGATTTTTAAACTTTCCAGTTCCCAGATATTATATAAGTTACATAGCATAGCTCTTGCTGGATCTGGTTTCAAACTTTGGTAATTTATTGATAATCCAAATATACCAATTTTGTGACCAAATTTCCCCCAATTGCCTGGGTTAGGTCTGATGTTAAATATTTGTCTTCCTGACTCACCTGATATCCGGGCTGTAAACTATGATTGCATGTATAATCTGGAGATAAAGACTCCAGCTAGATTACTTCTTAACAAACTGAAACTTTTTAATGAAAGAAGAAATCATGCACACAGTTCTAAAAATCAAACATTACAGATACATTTAAAAACAACCCACCTCCATTGGCACCCCAGGTCTCACGCCTTGGACAGAACCACTGTGAACAGTTTGTAAGACCCTGTAAGACCCAAGGAGCTTCACTTCAAGGCCTTTTAACACCCAGGCTGGTTGGAATGGTGTACTTACCCTCTCTCTAGTTGTGTTCTCTTGGGGTAAGTTCGGCTCTCTCTCGGAAGAAAGTTCCAACTGAATCATCCAAACTTCTCTCAACTTCTTTTATACTCTTGTGGGGGCTGGCAAATCTTTTCTTCAGGTTGATTAGATAATCTCTTTTTTTTTCACACCTCTGGTAATAGCAATCCAAGAATGGTACCACAATGCGCTTGGTTTTGAGTCTATTATGCGGATGTAAAAGCGATCACTATGGGTTCTGTGTGTGGTTCCTGTTTCCCAATATAAATTTTTTTTAAGCTTTCAAATCTCATCAACACTTTGTCCCTGTTAAAAGTATTTAAATCAGGAGTGTGTTTATATTCATTCAATAAACCTTTGCTGAATTTCTACCATGTATCATGGGCTGTGCTGGGTTTCAGCAAGACAAGGCAGAAGAAGACATGGTCTCAGGCAGGCTGTGATGGACACTGGCAAGGACACTGAGACTCCACCCGTGGAAAAGGAGCACAAGGGTGTGTTAATACTGCTAGTGCACGTGCTGCACCTTTCTAAGCCCTTTAATTCAGTTACTCCTTCAGCTCATTTCAGCCTCTAACAACCTATGAGGTAGGTCTTAGGACTGATTTTCTTCCCTTTACAACTGAGGGAACTGAGGCATGGAAAGGCGATGTCACACAGAAAAGTAAGTTGAAGAGCTAGATTCAAAGCCTTGTTGTCTGGCTCCAGATTCCAACTTTAAAGCACTCTCAAATTCTGCTGTTCAATAAATAGTTGTTGGAAAAATGAATAACACCAACACAAAAAGTGCCACGAGGGAAAATGGTAGGTGCCGAGGGAAATCAAGAGGGGAATCTAACCGAGACTGAGGATTCGAAGAGACCTTTAGGGAGGAGGTTACGACTTCAGGTCTGAGCTGAGGAAGGGAAGCAGGTTTAGGAAAATGGGGGAGGTGTACAGGGCAGAAATAGGGAAAGTTTGGTGGGATAAACAAGCCTCTGATGGTGAAAGAATTTGTATCCCATGCTAAAAAATATTAAAAACAACCCGAGAGGATAAGGAGACTTAAGCGTGAAAAACCTCATCACATTTGGGAAGTTTAAAATTTGGGAGAAATAAGAAGGGAGGGTGGGCAATAGCTTTGGAGCAATTTGCAGCCTAAAGAAATCTGGCTCTTTATGTCAGAACATTGTCAGATCATTACCCTCACTAACTAGACTGTAGACTTCTGAAGGGTACTCTCCAGTTGTGATCATCTTAGCATCTGAGTAGGGCGAAGCCAGTGCAGTTCCTGTGAGAGTGTTCAAATCAAAGTTTTGAGTGAAAATCAACCACTACCATTTTTTAAGTCAAAGTTAAAAAAAAAAACGTATTTCTGGAAATATCTCTCATTAATCACTCTTTATTTCAATCCATAATGTTTATGAGTCTTACAATTAGATATATGGATCCTATGAGAGCAGGGAAAACAGGGTTATATGGGATCACCTCCTATTCCAGGAAGTTTATTATCTTCATATGTCATTCTTTATTCAAGAATGCTTCTCAAAGACAAAAAACTCTAAATAAATATTGAACTGTAGTTCGAAGGCTTGATTATCTCAGCAGTATAGGTTAGAACTCTGAAACTACTTTCTGTGTATTCTTAAATTAAGCAAATAAGTAAATATATTTTGTATAATAGAATTGTGTTTCTCACTGTCAGAAAAGAGGAGTTACAAATATAAAATATGAGAAATCTGGGATATTGAGTTGGATTTGAAATTATTAATTTAAATGATCTTCCTTATGGTTAAATGCCAAGTAGGACATGTAGAAGAAATAGAGTTAGAAAATCACCAGTTGGAAACTATCACAGTAAAAATTCAGGAGAGAATCATCAATGGATGCTAAAACCAGTAAGGGAATGTGTGATGTATAATAGGATATTTATATAATCCCAAAATATCCCCTCAGAGACACTTACTAATATCAAAGGAAAAAGTAATGGCTTTAGAGAAAGGAAACCAGCTTAACAAAATGAGCAAAGTTAATATTATCAGTATTGGGAGAGATTGACATCAAGCGCCTCCTAATAGGATACAGAGAGAAGAGAAAACATTACTTGAGGGATATTTCTGCCAAATACGCACAACCCAAATGTAATCAAGAGAAAACATCAGATAGCACAAACTAAGCTACAGCCTAGAAATAATTGCTTGTACTCATTAGAAATGTCAAGGTCCTGAAAGACTAGGAATGACTGAGCTACTGTCAACATTAAAGCAAACATGACAGGACATGGCAACTGCATATGATCTATGACCTAAGATTATCTTTTGTTATAAACAACATTATTGAGACCATTGGATAAACATGAATGTTTGTGGATTAACTAGTATTATTGTATTAGCACCAATTTCCTGATTTCGATCATTGTACTGAAGTTAGGGAAGAGAATGGTCACATTCCTGTTTTAAGGGCTCTGAGGTTCTAGAACACTAAGGGATTAAAGTTTACTCTCAGTTTAGAGAATAAAATAATATGTATATGTTGTAATAGAAATCTCATTTTGTGTCTAATTTTTTTTAAAGCCAGGACTAGATTTTTAGGTCTCTGTATGTTTCTCTTTGTATATCTAGTGTTCTGTTTCTTCTAATTGCTGGATTGTAGATAGTTCAAGGAATAATTGCTTCTACCACATTTTGCTCATTCCCCAATGAAGGATACTAGATTGCCTCCGACTTCCATCATAATCTTCAAACACTTCTACTTTTGTATATGTGAAATTTCTTAGGGGTGGATAGTCAGGAGCTAAATGGCAGGGAGCACAGTGCATACCTGTATTGATCTGAAACAAGAAAATGTTGATGTTTTTCTAGAATGCTACATCAATGTGCTCTTCCCCCAATAGGCACAGACATTCCCATCTTTCTCTGCACCTCAAACCCTCTAATAGTTGGCATTACCCAACTTTTTAATTTTGCCCATCAAGTGGATATACAGTGGTATTTAATGTTTTTTTAAACTTGTATTCTTCTGATTACTAATGTTTGAAAATATCTTCATGTATTTACTGACGTTTTGAGTTTCCTCTGAAATGCCCATTCATATTCTTTGCCTTTTTTTATTTTTGAGATTTCTTGTTTCTTGTTGACTTGCAGTAGTTCATGGCAAATCCTAATGAATAACAACGGCCCTGACACGTGTGACTCAGTTAGTTGGGTGTCAGTCATCCTGCAAAGTGAAAGGTCACCAGTTCGATTCCTGCTCAGAGCACCTGCCTGGGTTTTGGGTTCAGTCCCTGTTTGGGGTGCATGCACCCAATCGATATTTCTCTCCCCCTCTTTTTCTGTCCCTTCCTTCTATCTCTAAAATAAATAAATAAATAAATAAATAAAATAATGATGAAACATGAAGATAATGATTACCCCCAGGGTTGAAATTGGAAGATGAATGGGATCCAGAAAAGATATATAGGGGATTTCAAATGATTGAATGTTTACTTTCTTAGGATAGGTGGTGGGTCAAGTACATTTATTGATTTCTCTTCATCTCTTTGTAAATCCTTGTACATGCTAGAATTTACTCAGTGCTCTAAATCAGTGTTTCTCAAAATGTGGTCCCCAGAGCAGTAGCACCTGCATCACCAGAGAATTTGTTTAGAAACGCGAAATCAGACAGCAAGCCAGCTCTCCAGGCTCAGAAACTCTGAGGGTAGGGCCAGCAATCAGTGCTCCAAGAAGTCTACTATTGTTGTAGGGAAAAACTAAAGCACATTTTGATGCCTCCTTAAAAATAACTTATACCCTTGAAACCTGCAACATTTTATTTTTTTCCAACCATTTTTTTTAATTTTTATTTTTCGCACGCTATTTCTTTGTTTCTTGGTATATTATATATCTGGACCAAATTTCAAAATCTTTTAAATCATTTATACAATGCTCCAGCTTAAATACTGGGACATGTGTCTTCATGTCTTCCATTCAGAGTAGAATTTCTAATTTCTTTTAACTTAGAATATCCAATATTCACCATTTATAATTCAATCAATAAGTTCTTCAGTCTCAGTTTTTATGCATATATATTTTATAAAGAATGGAAATCCCTTTGGGGCAGGAGAGAGTCAGGAAAGAGGAAACTCTGGGGGTTCCCCAGGGCTAGGATAAAGGACATCGATACAGGACAGTGACCCTGCTCTAAGACCAGTTTTTCCCGCTTTCTGGAAAGGCACTGAATTATGGTGAATCATGAATGCACCTGCGCAGAAGATGCTAATGATCTCTGCTTCATTATAATAGGATTATAATAAATTAATATGGTGCGACCTCCACCCTCTAGGGTCAGTCAAGGAAAATCATGGGAGACCACATGCACAGTAGCTTTAAAGTAATGTAACTACTTGTATATGCCCAATAAAACCCTGCCCCAAACTAGCCAGGAATATCCACCCTATTAATATCCCTCTAGCCCCTGAGGTCAATCTCTGCTTGGAGTTGGCCTGCTTCCCTGTGCTGCAGAGTGTACTATCACTTAATAAATCTGCACTCTCTCTTTCTGCTATAAACTCTGTGTGTTCTATTCAATTCTTTGTCCGTGATCACCAAGAACCTGGTTACCTGTGCCCACTTGCGACACCTCTAACAAAGTTGGCTAAACTTGCAGTATAATTTCTTGAAATTTTGGTGCTAGAGAAACTAGTGGAACAGTCCTGGGTTTCTGTCTCTTTCTCTTGATGCCAGGTCCAAACCAGAAATCTGGGAAACACTGTCTCTTGAACAACCAGTCATTTCCCTCTTGGTAAACACCCTAGCTTGTGTTGCAAAGAACTTTCAGTGGCGATGATTGGGCACAATCTGAGATAAGTGCTTGGAAATTTTCCTGTACAATTAATGTCAGCAAATTTTGAAAACTTCCCCTACTATTTTGCAAAATGATTTCAGAGATAATTTATCTTTATATTTGCCTAATCTTCATTGGGTTGTACAAGGTTAACTTCAAGGTAAACTCTGATTAAATGCAGGTAAGAGCCCTGGCTGATGTGGCTCAGTGGATTGAGTGCCAGCCTGTGAACCAAATGGTTGCTGGTTTGATTCCCCGTCAGAGCATGCGGCTGGGTTGCGGTCCAGGTCCTGCGTGAGAGGCAACCACATGTTAATGTTTTTCTCTCTCCCTTCCCCTCTCTAAAAAGAAATGAATACAATCTTAAAAAAAAAATGCAGACGAGATTTGTCTGTGACACCATATATCCTTTTTGTTATTTTAATTTATTTATTTTAGAGAGAGGGGAATGGAGGGAGACACAGAGAGAGAGAAACGGCAATGTATGGTTGCCTCTCACATGGCCCTCACTGGGGACATGGCCCGCAACCCAGGCATGTACCCTGATGGGGAATCGAACTGGGACCCTCTGGTTCCCAGCCCGCGCTCAATCCACTGAGCTACACCAGCCAGGGCCTTTTTGTTATTTTAAACCTCTGTCTGGGCCTGCCTGTCGGACTCTCCTGCTCCCCTCACCAGGTGGCCCTTTCTCCAGGTTCTTGGCTGTGGAGGTGCAGTCCCTGTGCCCCACGGTCCACACAACCAAAACGAAGCCACAAGGCCACTATTCCTCAGGGTTTGATTTACTGACCAAGATGTCAATGGACTTGAATAAATCGATTTTGACTGATTGTACTCAGCATGTGGTTTTCACACCTCTTTTAAGAAAGTCTTTCATTGGAAAAGAAGTAAAAGAAACTAGTTCAAAAGTCAAATCATCCTGTTGAAGGGGGCTTAATTTTGGAACACAGCCACATGGCTCCTTTCTCTGGGGTACAAAGGGGATCTCTAACGCAGTGATGCACCACCAGGGGAGTGTTGAAATTGTACTGAGGTCAAGGCCCCATCCCTCAAAGACTCTGATTTAATTCGTGTGGGACCAGGACTGAGCATTGATAGTTTTAGAAGCTCTCAGGTGTTGCTAATATGGTTCTCCACCTTTATCATGCATTAGAATCAGCTGCAGGGCTTTGTTAAAACAGGATTAGGGCCCCACCCCAGAGTTTCTGGTTCAGTAAGTCTGGGATGGGGCCTGATAATCTGCCCGTCTAACCATTCCCAGGGGATGCTGATGCTGCTGGCCCAGGACCACATTCTGAGAACCATTGCGCCAGTGAAAACTTGAAAGCCACTATGTGAGGTAACTTTGGTCCCACCCAGAAAATACTACCACCCTCCCTTTTAAAAATACTTTTTAAATTTTACAAAATTTAAGAACATTATTCTTCTTGATTCATTCCACTTTATCATTATCAGTCCATAAAATCTCTTCTCATTTTAGTATTTTAAACTTTTCACCTTTATTCTCAATCTCTACTCTTGTTCCCTCCTCTTCCCCACCAAAGGCACTCCTTCTCTCTCATTTGATGTGAGCTTTCACAATTATGTAGGGATACAATTAAAAAGAATTCCACTTCAAGTAGTAAAACCAACCCTGAGAGTTACAGTCACATAGAATTTACTCAGAAGAGAATTTCTAATCTGGAGTGCTTTGGAGAAAACTTCAAGTTACTAAAAGGCCTTATACTGCTACTGCTGTTCAATACTTTATACCCCCAAACTTTATATTTATTATTATTATTCTTTTAAAAGAAATTATTTATAAATAAAATAATAAATAATACTTAAGGTTTTCTTTCCTGTAGTGATATGTATTTTCTTTAGAGTAGGAAGTTTCTTTAGGACATTTGTTATCCTTGAGTATCAAACACAGCTAACACATGTTATAGTGTTATAGGGGAGAAACATTCTAAATCGTTCACTGAATATATTTAAAGCTAGATAAAATCATGTGAATAAAACAAATGATTTGTTTCCCATGGGGTTCCTCGGTTCAGATGTTTTCTAATTCCATTGTTTTAATCCAGTCTTTTTCTATATTTTATTCTCTCAGCAAAGTTAATGAGCTATCCTTAAACCTCTGTGATTGGCTTTCAAATACCAGCAAAGCAGAGTGATAAAAATAATGTGTCAAAAATAAACATATGTTTTGTGTCAAAAATAAACATATGTATTGTGTCAAAAATAAACATATGTATTGATTTTTTAACTAGCCGTTCTGTTCTGGAAAGCTGTCAGCCTTCTGATCCTTTGATGTGTATGGAGCACAGTCTTTGTGACTAACTCATTGAAGCTACTCTAAGTGTGTTTGTGATGTTGCTGGGGGTATCCCCCTCATTTTTATAAATATTTCTATATTTATTTATTTATTTTTAAAGATCTTATTTATTTATTTTTAGAGGGGAAGGGAGAGAAAGAGAGGGAGGGAAACATCAATGTGTGGTTGGTTGCCTTTCACGAGCCCTCTACTGGGAGCCTGGCCTGCAACCCAGGCATGTGCCCTGACTGGGAATTGAACCAGTGACACTTTGCTTCACAGGCTGGCACTTAATCCGCTGAGCCACACAAGCCAGGGCTATATGTACTTTTATTAATGGTCAACTTACCCCATGTGAACCTTGGAGAAATTGTAATGACACATGTAATTGACAAACGTCACTAATTTTAGTTATGGATTAAGTGAAATTTATTTACTATTCAATTGAGGAAGAAAATGCATGTTACTGTTGTGTTTTTAATTCTTTTAAATCCTCTAACCACAAACTCCACATCCTATGCACCTTATTGCTTGTAGTGCTTGGTGCATTGTTATGTAGGAATGTGTTATAAATACTGGTTGAAGTGACTTAGACCCTGATTTTAGGTCCCCTGTGCCACTGTTCTGACAGTTGCCCCACACAGTAGAGAAATCTGTCAGATGCAGAAACTCTGTAGTCAAATGTCTTCAGAAAATAATTTTCTGCCAAATTAGAGTAAACCTTGATCCAGGAGAGAATGCACAGTACCAGATGTAGTGGGAAAATGCATTATTATTTTCTGTTTCCTTTCACTTACATTGTTGTTAAGCCACCTCCAAAGTTTAGCATTAAAAAATGTAATTGCTGTATTTACTCAAATGTATTTAATTTGTGATGGATGGTGATTTCTACATTTAAAACATGTTTCTTCAAGAATTTGCTGTATTTTTTTTGTGTAGTTTAAAAAATTCCTATGTGTAGTTTTCCATACATCTCTCAATACAATTGCTCATGAGTCTATTTATATGATCCTTGTTCCAGCTCTGCAAGGTCATTTAGAATTCTAATCCTGTCCTCCAATGTAATAACCACTTATTTCAATTTGCTATTATCTATGAATGTAATCATCATGCGCTCTAGTCCACCAACCACACAAATGATGAAAATGTTAAATAGCCCTGTATCCAAGATGAAACAATGAATGCTACGCTTTGATAAGCACTGTTCCTTGCCCAAGGAATTTCCAACCAAACTGTTTTCCAATTAGCTATATACAAGTCTTTTATTTTTTTATGCAACTAAAGTGCATAATATGAAATTAAGATGTTACTGATCCCAATATATAATTATTTTATTGTTTTCTTTTAATCTATCAAGCATTTTAAAGAAGAAAATGAATACCTATAGATTTTGATGCCCTTTTCAGGTCAGCAGGATCTGGCGGTATATTTCTGTGTCTACCCCTCCTTCGTTATGCCATTGGATGTAGGCTCACATCAGGAATGTAATACTTTGACTAATTATTTACCAATTAACCAATAAGCAGATGTAATTTGATTATTATAATAAAATCGAAGTGCCCTATGTTGTCTTTTCCCGACAATATTTTTTGGATAGCTTGTTCCCAAATAGAATGCAATCTGATAGAAACTCTATCAATATAGAGTTTCCAACTCTATATGTGTGTTTCAGAATTTAACATGTGTTTTTGTTAGATTTGTAACAATTGGGTATTTTAAATCTCATCAGCTAGGACTGAATTTCTTTTCACTCTCCAGCTTCCCCTCCATCACTTGACCTTAGGTTGGGTGATGTGCAATGACCTAGGGCACTTTTGAGATCCAATTAAGGTGATGGTGAATAGAGAATATTTTTGTTTGGGTTGAATGGCATACATTTACTTTGTTTGCAATTACTCCTATGTACGGCTTCCAGAAATCATCCTATCATCCACTGTGCTCTGCTGACTGAGACACGGGATGAATGCAGTGATGAACAGGTTCTGCAGTGCCTGGTGCTGGTAGGATGCAGGTGGAGGAAGAGCGTCAACATTGGAGAGGTATGGATCCATAAGCTAAAGGGGGAAAATTCTTCCAAATTGTGCAGCCATGTGTGGAAAAAAGAACTTTATGATAGAGTTCTAACTAGATTTGATAAAATTCCTGAAAATTTGTACTACTTCACTGATAACAAATTGTAATGCTTAAGGGAACTTTTTGAAATGATCAATAATGAAAACAATTTCAAATTACATATGCTAGGGGAAAGACAATTCCATTTCTATTTTCTTAAATATGACATAATTATCATACAAATAGGCAATAAAGAGGTGTGGCCACAGACATGTAGAAAAAGGTATACTAAGGCCCTGGCTGAGTGTGCCTCGGTGAATAGGGCCCTGGCCTCCAAATTGAAAGGTCACATGTTCAATTCTCGGTCAGGGTACATGTTTGGGGTGCAGGGCCAGGTCCCCATTTGGGGCTGTATGAGAGGTAACCAATCAATGTTTCTCTCCCTCTCTTTCTCCCTCACTTCCCTTCCCTCTGAAAATAAATAAATAGAATCTTTTTTTTAAAGGTATATTAAGGATATATCAGCAAGTCAATAAAAATATTGTTTTTGTTTCTGGATTTTGTGATGTCTATGGTATTTTGCATATTTTTAAAATTTGTAATTTTTAACATTTTAAGTAAATGTTTATTTTCATAATGAATTTGTACTTTTTTCATTGTTTTATAAAGAGAACCTCCAGATTGTATAAATCTGGTCCACGCAATCCCGATTAACTTAAATGAATCTCCTCCTCTTGCCTGTAATTGGTTTGAGGCTGGATGGTCTCTCTCTCCATTGGCCGTAAACCAGAAATCCCATGGCCCCAGTTGCGGGCAGGTCTGAGGTATAGACCAAAACTAAATCAAGAGGCTGGCAGCACCGAGAGAACCTCAGAGCTGAGGAACTACTTGAATCTTGGTTTACTTTTAGATGAGCGATATACAAACTCTTTAAGCATTTATATAAATCAAGGCTTTCAAAAACAAAGCTAATCCTCATATTTTATTGAACAGTTTAAAATGAAATGAACAAACTAGATCAAAATGTAAACTTGTAGAAAAATAGTACCTATTTTTTCTAAAGAATTTTTCATCTGTATAGAAATCATTTTAATCTTTTTATCTTCTATACTTCATAATATTGGAGCTATAAACAGTATCAATTTGGATGTTTAAGCTACTGATTTATGAAATACTGTTAATTTATTTAAAAGTTGCCTATTTAGCCAATGTGAAAATACAGAAAATGAGGAATAAGAAAAAAACAATGTCAGTCATCCAGAAATTTTATTATTTTGGTGTAGTTTGTTCTGGTCATTTTTCTATGCTTATTTTTTATTTGAAAAAATCATTACCATAATTCTTCTATTTATATATGTGAATATATGGTATAGATGACATGTATGTTATATCCTACTTTTTCCTTTTATTCTACATAACCCCAGAGGTTTATCACAGAATGGCTTCCGCCTGCCACAAATTCAGGGGTCTCCTTGCACATGGTCCACATGAATGGCGTCCCCTGCAGTTGTGCAATGAACAGTTTGTGTGGCCATACCGGGCAGCCATTTGTATCTAGGTGCCTGAGTCTTCGAGGTGACCAGTAGCATTTTTTTTTGGACTATCCATTTAAACTATAGTCCTGGGAATAAAAGGCAGCGCAAGCCTGCCTGGCTGCCTTCCAGCAACACCGAATACATTAAATATTTAGCCTTTGTGCCCTTTTCTCAGGCTGGATCTGTCTGCAGCTGTGTCCCACAGCTCTCCTCTTACTCGGCTACGCCCATATCTTTTCTTCACCTTGGGATAATCTGCTGACTCCAGTAGATGAAAAAAAGTGTGAAGGAAATGAACCTCATGGCTCTTTTAATGATTGCATTTTATCGTTACATCATTTTATTGTACATGGTTCCAAGTTGACTCCTTTCTGCCAATATGTTTGGATTGATTTTCTATGTGCTCATTTTCAGGCCTCTACACTGTTATTATCCTTGCCCTAACTCCAGCAATAGCTAATCTTCATGGTTCTAATCTTCTTTTTGTCAGAAAATGAAACATTGGTTATAATCCTATAAATCACCCAAATAAGCAAAATTATATAATCATTTATAATGCAAAATATCATATTTCTCTAATAGTGAAAATACTTACAGTAAATGCAGACATATTTTTACACTTAATTTATAATTTCTAGTTCTCTGATAGTTTCTGTCACCTCCTCTTAAGAATATATTTTTATAATATAGGATGTGATTGAGTGAGGGATTACTCAGGAAAACTGTAACTAGTTCTCGGCTGATAGCATGCACTTGGGACAATAGACTGTGCAATAAAATTTATAACGCTCCCCTCCATTCTTGGTTCATGAAAGTTTTAGTTTTCTAACTTTTATATTAGGCAAAAAGAATTGGCTCCTAAGACTGGGCTTTAGAGGTAGTGCAGCAAATAAAGAAATTTCTCAAAAGGCTAAGCCCTTTTTCACAAAATGGAAAGAAAGGGGGGAGAATTAGAAGGAAGCAAGGTAGAACGGAAGACCAAGTGATTAGGAAAAGGGACAGGAGAGGCAAGAGAAGGCAATGAAGGAGAGGCGGGATGAGAAAGGTGAAACAATCTGGGCAACTCTTTGGCTTAAAAGTTTGAGAGACATTATCTACTTGAACTGATGTAGGAAATTAAGCTTCACCAGGTTTGAAGCTTATCTAATCTTTGTTCTAATCTAATATTTGTCTTGCAATAAGGACATCCAATGTATCAAATATTATATAGAGGAAAAGTATATTAATTGCATTTTTGATACTCTGGAGAACCTGGGTACCTATTGAAATGATCAGAAAGCTCTGTAAAGTTATTAACAAACATTAAATAAAACATGTTCTTCACTACAAATCCTCTGTGGAGGGTGCCACTAAATATTAATCCTATTTTTCAGAGAGCTCAACAGGAGGGGAAACATATATTCTCTGTGCTCAAGTGTCTCTGTGTTGTTGGTGTGTTTGAAATTTTGTGGGCCAGTAAGACTTTAGGAACCAATACATAGGACTGGTTTTCCAGCAACCACTCTGAGCTTTAAGATGGGAAGGAGGGGTATGTGGGGAAGCCACACTTACCTCTCTGCTGCCTGCCTTCCTCCTCCCATAGCCATGCTCCTGGCTGGGACGAAGGGGTGATGGGATCCAAGAGCTGCAGTACTATTACCAACCCAATGAGTTCCCTTCATGAACACAGAGATGCTTTTCTAAATTCAGAAGAAATCTGACTCCCTGGCTTGATAATCATACTTGTGGTCAGAATCTCAGCACATGAACTGGAGCTGCTGCTGGGAATTGTGAGTCACTCCTTTCAGGTTGTTCCGGATGTTGAAGCAAGGCTCTGCAGAGGAAGAAGAGCAATCTGTCAGGCGAGCTCATCACTTTCATCATTATTGTCTAAGCACTAACTTCCTGAGAGACCATGCAATGCGTGTGAAAAAAGTCCTCATCAAATTCCAGGAATATCACTATCTCATTATGTGACCTTGGACAAGGTCACTTAAGTTCTCAGAGCCTTCATTTCCTTTGTTAAAATAGAAAATAGTTCTACATAGTTGGCACCAAAATTTAAACAGTTAATGTATGGAAAGTATGATGCAGATCTAGACAGATAAGTTATTTTATAACCTTGTGGACGTATTATAAAGCATATTGGATATTATTTATATCCTCCAAATTTTCAAAAGCATTTGAGACATTTACAATATAGTAGAGGAGATAGGAATGACTCATTAAAAAAGCAGATGAGTATTCATGGGTCATTTGATTACTCAATAAACATGTATAGGCACTATTCTCTGCAAAGTCTGTGAGGCACTGAGGACATACAATATGATACGTGATATATAGCTTGTCCTTAAAGAATTTATGTAATCTAGGAGAGGAGGTTGGACATATATATAGGCAATTCACAAGACAATATGTGCTGTGTGAAACATGCATACATAAAGGGACTGCTATGGCAGTTCAAAACAGAGTAATCCTGAGGAAGCCTTACTGTGGAAGGAAGGCAATGGAAGCCAGTTCCAACATGCGTTGAGTTCCCAGTCTGTACATTGTTCCAGTACCTGTATTTTCAGTGAGGACTCCAAGACAGAGAAAACTGCCTGAGCCAAGGAAGGGAGGCAGGAATCCACCTATAAGGTGTGGCAGAGAACAACTAGCTCAGGCAGAGGCAGAGCCCTAATAAAGATGATTGATGTGCGTTTGAAGAGGTATGTAGGTATAACATCATGGATGGCTTTAAATGGATGGACCAAGGTTTGGTCTTTGTCTTGCAGGTAATGCAAGTAATGCTTCCTATGGGAGCCATTAAGAAGAATAAAAATCTTCCTTTTTCATTGAGAAAATTTTTTGTTCTGCTCACAGAATCATACATGGGCTGCTCCTGTATAGAACTGGATTAGCTCTGCATCTGGGAAATATTATGTAGAAAATTTTTATTTTTGAAGACAGAATTTCAACTTTGTGTGTTTATCTGGTGCCCAATGCTTCTAAAAATTTCTTAAGGCAATAAAATGTAGTGGTTGAAACTTTTCGTACCAGTCTTTTATTTAATGGCACCAAAAGAGGACTTTGACCAATTGATAATTGTGAGATTCCTTGGCTAAGGGATATATTGCCCCTTAATTCTGTAAGTTACTAGAACTCAAGCTTTAAAGTTTGTTATCAGTCAGGGTCATAGGAAAAAAGGAACCACACCAATTATTTTAAGAGGGATTTGGTAGCCCAAAAGCTGGGGCAGGGGAGGTGGAGCTGGAGGGGAAGGGAGGAGGGGAGGGGAGAGGATGCAAATAACTGTAATTGAACAAAAAATAAAATTAAATTAAAAAAAAAGAGGGATTTGGTAATTATAGGGGTTGGGATCCCAGGGACTTGGAGGAGGAATTTAGACCTCGGAGATGAGGAAGCTGCCTGGATGGTGCTGGTGTCTCAGGGATGTAGGGGAGAGTCCAGAGGACCTGGAGCCCAGATTTCAAAAGATGCTGGTGCTCTGGGCGGGGGGCCTTGGGTCTACTTCCAGGAGACGGAAAGAAAGTGGAAACTAAACCAACTGCTACGGGAAACAATTAGAACTGCCCAGCTGAAGTGCGAAGCTGGGTGCAGCTGACGGGAGATAACTGTGAGCAAACTGGAAGGCTAGTGGTTGGTCTTCTTCCTCCTAGTTTGCGTTGTTCCTCTATTTGGCAGAACCTAACAGGGAGCTGTGTGACAAAAGAAAAAACGTGGTTACAGGAACCCAGCCTCAGCCTCAGAAGGCCAAGTATAGAAGGGTGGGTTTGATTCTGAGAGATCGTTAATAACCAGCACCATATGCATACACTTCACCTGGGTAACTAATTTACGATTGAGGTACCTTGAGATCCACACCTGATATTTAGATTCAGTAGTTTTAGAGTATGACCCAGAAATCCTAATTTTTCAAAAGAGACCATGAATAACCTGATTCAGGGGCTCTTTAAATCACACTTTCAGAAATACTGCTTTAGTTTTTTTCCAAGCTAAATTCCTCAATCAAGTTAGAACAAGAGATTGTGAAATGTTCAGCCCCACTAATTTAGTTCTCTGAGACAAATAATTATGCTCATGAATTAATTTTGCTTCCTTAAATTTTTTCCATTTTAAGAAATGCTAATAGAGAGGCTCTGTCTTCAGGGCTGGCTCTGTGGGGTCTTGAGCTCTTTTTTCCCCTCAGGATTCCTGTATGATTGTGCTGCAGCTGCCTGCATTTCCCAGAGGGTGGTGGTGAACAGCAGGACCCCAATTGCTGTTTGATAACAATTTTACAATATATTTGACAACTCGGATAAAATGAATTAACTACTTGAAAGACTTAAACTACCAAAACTCACTCAAGAAGAAATAGTAAGTAAATAAAATCTTTAAAAAAATTAAAAAAAAGAAATGCTAATATAGAATGCCTCCATAGTATCTACGAAAACTGCAATTGAAAGTTTTATTCATTATGATGTTCAATATCTGTTTTTTTTTAAGATTTTATTTATTTATTTATAGAGAGAGGAGAAGGGAGGGAGAAAGAGCAATGTATGGTTGCCTCTCACATGGCCCCCACCGGGGACCTGGCCCGCAACCCAGGCATGTGCCCCAACTGGGAATCGAACCGGGACCCTCTGGCTCCCAGCCCGCACTCAATCCACTGAGCCACACCAGCCGGGCGCAATATCTGTTTTTTTGCAACAGTATATAATTCCTCCTATAATTTAATACCAAAACAATAAAAATCTGTCTTTTTTACATGTGTTTGTGTTCTTTCTTTTACTAGACAAAAGGAAAGAAAAAAATAACACTCTGAATTTCTCTTTTGCTTTAACTGCCAGGAAGCTTAAAGTGCTGTTTTGATCATTTTGTTTTTATATTTTTTTAAATTATAAGTTGTTTCACATTTTTAGTAACTTTTTTGTTTGGCTTCACCTTTTATTTTGCTGGAGACGGCCTGGACACAAATAAATACAATAATTAAAACTACCATGTTTGTATAGTGCACACTTTTTTGCTCAAATTTTTGAGGAAAAAATAAGGATGCGCATTATACATGGGTAGTATTAATTCCATATCTATATAAATATGCATTAAAAGTATAACTCTAGAAAGCAATAATTATATCTGTATGCAAAATAGTACCCTGGAATATGATAATCAGTTTTGTTGAACTTATGACAGAGTTGCAATGAAAGCAATTTTGGCCAATGATTCAGTGAAATGAAACGAAGAGCGGTGTATTGTTATCCACAGAGTAAGACAGATGATGCCAGTTGTTATCCACTTGGTAAGATAGGTGATGCCCACTTTATTACCATAGGGTGAACACTGTGACATTTCTCTTTGTACACTTTAAGTGGGGGGAATTATTGGAAAAATCCCTTGGAAAATGTCAAAACAGTATTCATACACTGCAAGCTTTAAGCTAAGAGTTATTAAATATGGTAAAACGTGTGACAACAGAATTGCCAAGAGACACTTTGGACCTCCTCCCTCAGAGAGTGTCATCAGAGAGTGTCGTCAGATTGTGGAGGCAACAGGAGGAAAGTCTTCTCCAGATGACAAGACAGAAGAAGGCAATGCCAGGGAAACCTCCAAAGTGGCTGGAGGTGGAGCAGGAGGTAAAGGCCTAGATTCTGTAGCAGCGTCAAACTGGGATCTCTGTTTTGACCAAGATGATACAAGAAGAAGGTAAGAGGATTGCACAAGGAAATAACATCGATGATTTCTCAGGGACACCTGCCTGGTGCTTTAACTTTATGAAGAGAGAAGGTTTGAGGATGAGGACACGAATGAAACTTGCCCCAAAACTTTCAGCAGTCTATGAGAATTAACTTTTGGAATTCAATCCTTATGTTATAAGTCTTTGAAAGACTTACAGCTGTCCCAAATCATCAATATGGATGAGGTCCCACTCACATTTGGTGTGGCATCCCACAGAACTGTGGACGTCAAAGGAGCAAAGACTGTGGCTGTTGAAACCAGTGGTCATGAGAAAACACATCTCACTGTTGTTCTAGCCTGCTGTGCAGACAGGACAAAGCTACTACCTATGATATCTTTAAAAGAAAAGTGTTCCCAAAACAAAAGCATTTCTGAAAGAAAAGATTCCAAGTGGAGACACTGACCACGTGCATGAAAAGGATGGATGAATGAAGAAGGCATGAAAATCTGGTTTAGCAAAGGTTGGTCATGAAGGCCTGGAGGATTACTTAAAAAACCAGCTTTGTTGTTTTTGATCACTTCAAATCCTGTGTTACACAAAGTGCAAAAGCAATCTCATTGGACATGAAAATCCAATTTGCGGTGATACCTGATATGCTAATCAGCCAACTGCAACCTCTTGATGTGTCAGTAGACAAGCCCTTTAAAGTCCTAATGAAGAAAGAGTGGGCATCATGGATGCAGTCAGCTGGTAATGATGTAACACCTACAGGCAGAATCAAGGGAGCATCCACCGCTCAGGTTTGTGACTGGATCCTAAGATCGTGGAACGGTGTTGAGAAGGAAGTGGTAGTGAAGTTGTTTAAAAAATGTGGCATCAACAATACTATGTATGGAACTGAGGATGATGAAATTTACCGGAATGAGCAAAGTGACTCTTAGTGCTTCCCATTGCTTTCTTTGCTTCTCTAAAGCTTCCATGGTAGCAGTTTTCGTGAGAGTAACAAAGAACTCTGGCATTTGACAACACCTCAACCTATTCCATCTGAGTTCTAACTAGCATCTCCTTGAAAATTATTTACTGCATGGGCTATTTATTTGTTGGTTATCATCTTTTTCTCTCACTAGAGTTTTTTAAAAATATGGACTACTTCACGAATTTGCATGTCACCATTGTGCAGGGGCCATGCTAATCTGTATCATTCCAATTTTAGAATGTACTGCATCTCACTAAAATTTTTTGAGTTTTAGCAGATAGGTGGTGATCTCTTTTACATCATAGATATGATTTATGGAGCTCTTATCCTTATAACTGTGAAAATTATTTAGCCAAACTCAAATAAATAACAGAAACAATAGTTTAAATTGGCAGGATAGCTCCTGAAATGTTTGGAGAAAACGTGATGTAAAATCTCATAAAATCAGAAGAGCATAAATGTAGCATTGAAATAAGGACAATCAAGAGCCCAGTTGGAGGACAAAGGAGTTAGCTGACTACTTAACAAAGCTTCTGTCTATCTGATGTTATCAAACACACAAAACATAATCTGAGGGAGCCCAGGGAGGGGCACTGGAGAGGAGCCAGATGACTTGAGTTCTAGTCTGGACGCTGCCATGAAGGGCTGCTGTGTGCCCTTGAGCAAATCAGTGCTCATTGGCCATCAATTATTCCACCTAAATAATCAGAGAATTGGGTTAATAAATTTTATTATAAGATTCCTATTGGTCTCACAGTCTCTCCCTAAGTGCTCCATAAAAACACATGATGGTAAATTTTAGTTACCTGTTGGCTGAAAACAAGGCTGAAGGTATTTGGGATACGTTCTGCATATAGATACTGGAGAAGGCAATGAAGAGCCTGCTGGAACCAGAAAGTGGGTGAGCATAATTTAAACTGTTAATGAATTGCTGCAGGGGAGGCAGGGAAAGGGTAGGTGCATCTGTTTATTTTGCAACTTATACAGGTCAATGGGCAGTTGCTAAAAATGTGCTGTTCCCAAACTGTGTTCTTTTAGGAAAGACATAATTTTGTTGGTTGTTGGTAATACTTCTAAAACCTAGTTATGGCATTTAGTCATCTGTCATGTACCCTTTTTAAAGGTGTTATGTCTTTTCTGTTTTCAATATAATTAGCTATTTTCATGCATTTCTACACAGAAGGGGTGGCTGCCTCTTCCTGATGCTATATGAACTTCTGAAAGAATTAGATTGAGGAAAAAACCAAATTAAGAGCTGGAAAAAAAAAAGTCTGTTTACCTTACGTTATGTTAGGATATGACAAGCCAGACATTATTTTCTGTGCACTAATTGAAACCTTATTTGTTGTTTTTTTCTCTTTCCTTGCAGTTTTAAAACTGTTTACTAGTGCACCTATGGCACATGGGCTAACTAAGTGATCTCTTTACCACCTGTTTACAAGACAAAAACTCAAAAAGAATAGTAACCATCATCTTATTGACGAAAATACCATACACACAGGTCACAAGTTTATTAAGGGAAACAATTGTGCTAAAGTCTTTTTCAGATGTCTACTTTTATTTTTAGAGTTTTATTATTTTCTTAGTTCTTAGCAACATTAAATGATAAATCTCCTGAAGATCAAGACCAACATATTTCAACATTTAAAAGTAAGAATCACGTAAACATCTAATGGGAAAATATTCAGTTATAGAATCAAGGAAGACTGCAGATAAAAGGAGATGGTTAGAGAAGAGGGGAGAAAAACATCAGGGCAATACTAGAATAAAATGATGTAAGAGATTCAGTAATAATGTCCTAAATCACAGTCCTAAATTCTTACTTGATAAGCATATGTTTACTTGAAGATTTGTAGTACTAAAATATGTTGGATCTAGGTATAGAGGCTTCTCAACAGATGACAGATGATGAAACATTAAATCACCCCACAGATTTATATAGTTATAAAGTAGGAATGATTGTCTGCTGGGTTTTAATGGGTTGAATGTTTATTTCAAATCCCTTAATGGTACATTGATGATTGAATTTTAGGGACTAATAATCTAATTGCTGTACTTCCTAATTTTCTCAATTGTTTATTTGCAAGTTAAGTGTAAAAGTTGCAAGTTAACTATAGTTTAGATCACAAATTAGAACACTTACATGGGAATTACTTAATAGCTTACCTGGATGTTTGTGGAGTGACCTGTATTTCATTTTCATGGCCTACTTTTTAATTCAATTGAGTCACATAATGAACTGTAATTGAGTCACAAAGCAGGAAACAAGCCTGTGCCAGGCATGGTACAAACTTGGCATAGACAGTATCTTCATTGTTCATGGAACATCAGTTCTGGTAAATCAGTCAGTTTATCATTAGTATTTTCCTCATCTGGTAAGGCAGGGCATAGTAGAGGTCCAAGTCCTTCACCTGCAATTCACCTGCAATTATGAAATCCAAAAAGCTATGAAAAGAGGAAGTATTTTAGAAACTCAAAACCTGACCTGACCTGAATTCATTTAGCAATGTAAACTACTTTATGTATCACTTTTGTGGTCTTTATTTATCATTCTTAGTGTGAATATTCATTTGCTTCACTTCAGAAGTATTTGATAATGGGGTACTGTTCGGATCCTGCTGGAAGTGTGTTTATATAATTTATGATATATGAGATATAATATAATACATATATATTCTATTTTCTTTCTAAAGTCTGAAAGATACTGAATTCCAAATCATATTGGTCCTTAAATTTGATCTGAACTTTTGTTTGATTTAAAATCTCTTAGTCAGGATTTCTCAATGTGAGTCCCCTTTTTATTCTTTCTGCAACTTCCCAGGTACATTTATGACTACTGCAGCACTATGTCAAGTATTAAAAGCAAAATTCTGCTTTTATTCTCTCTGTTTTTAGTGTTACATGGTAGAGGCCAAATGGCTGGCTGGAATGAGCCTGAGCTATAGAACTGAAGAGATCTTGATGCCAGTCCTGGTTGGGCTGCTCACAGGCTTTGTGACCTTGGTCAAGTTACTTTACACTCCTGAGCATTACGTTTGTTTCTTTATAAGATTTTGATGCTGATATCTACATTACCCCCACCTTTTTTTTTTGCTTCCCTCTCAAAAAACATGAATTCTGGCGAGGTAGAGTATGCTCATCATCTTTATCACTGTTAGATTCCATTGCCAGTTTTTTCTTTGCATGGGAATGTCCAAAATGCTAATTTTATACTTAGCAATTATGAAATTTAATTTTGCCTTTTTTTCCCCCTGCCAGGTCCTCAAGATACCCAGGCTCTGAATTTAGTTATAAGTAACTATAAAAGTAAATAGAACCAAGAGACTAGTATTGCAAGTATTAGGGAGAGTAAAATAACCTAAAACGTGCTCTGGCAGCAATAGAGTTATAGAAAAGAGGTGAAAATCGTGTCAATAGATACTTTGAAAAACTATTGGGTTGTATTAATAGAAACAATTTTATGATTTAGGACATTATTTTGGACATAATCTGTAATTGGGGACAGAGGAAGGCTGCCTGTATATTTTCAAATTCCCCATCAATATCTATGATACATATTATGTAATTTCAAGTGTTTCTTGGCAGTTTGTATATTATATGTGCATTATATATATGTAACTTTTAAAATTTATATATTAGGTAATGGTCCTTGTTTTGAGCATTTAGAGTTATTTCCCTTTCCAAAATTGTTCTTTTGTGCCTAGTGCTATTGGTAATTGAGGTTATCATTAGAAGTTCCATTGCCAGGGGTTTTTGTTTTACAGGCTATCACAGTGGTTCCCAAACTTTTTGGCACCAGGGACTGGTTTTGTGGAAGATAATATTCCACAGACCAGGGGCAGGTGGATGTGGGGGATGGTTTCAGGATGATTCACGCACATTACATTCAAGCGCACCTCCTGCTGTGTGGCCTAACAGAACTAGACCCATACCGGTCCACAGCCTGGAGGATGAGGACCCCTGGACTGTCGTATGTACATACCTTTTTTTTTAAGGGTTTTATTTATTTATTTTTAGAGAAAGGGGAAGGGAGGGAGAAAAAGAGGGAGAGAGAAACATTGATGTGAGAGAGAAGCATCTATCAGTTGCCTCTCGTATGAGCCTCATCAGGGAAATGAACCCACAACCCAGGCATGTGCTCTGACCAGAACCAAACTGGTGACTTTACGCTTTGCAGGATGATGCCCAACCAGCTGAGCCACTCTGGTCAAGGCTACATACTTTTTCTTTTCCATTTAAAATTTCTCATTATATTTAGGGTCCTTCAGACTGAGAATATTAGGTAACACTTGGTGTAAGAAAAAATGTGGTTACTGTGGGGATTAGAAGCTGTTCCAGGTCCATTTGACTTCTTTTTTATTGCAGCTGATTTATTCTAATAACATCAAAAGTTGCTTCCCAGGAGAGAGTTTATCCTTTAATAGGGGTCTTATAATTTTTTTAAAAGTTTTTTTAAAGATTTTATTTATTTATTTTAGAGAGAGGGGAAGGAAGGGAGACAGAGAGGGAGAGAAACAGCAATGTATGGTTGCCTCTCACATGGCCCTCACTGGGGACCCAGCCCACAACCCAGGCATGTGGCCCGCAACCCAGGCATGTGCCCTGACGGGGAATCGAACCAGGACCCTTTGGTTCCCAGCCTGCACTCAATCTGCTGAGCTATGCCAGCCAGGTAAAGATTTTATTAATTTATTTTTTAGAGAGAGGGGAAGGGAGGGAGAAAGACAGGAACATCAATGTGTGGTTGCCTCTCATATGGCCCCACTCATATGGGGACCTGGCCTGCAACCCAGGCATGTGCCCTGACTGGGAATCGAACTAGCGACCCTTTGGTTTGCAGCCCACGCTCAAGTCACTGAGCTATACCAGCCAGGGAGGGGTCTTATAATTATTTAATGCCACTAGTCTGAAAAGTAAGCCTTTTCCATATATATTTTACTCTCTTGAATATTTAGCTAATATTCTTTTAATAATATTGATGATGATATATTATTTGTTTTGCACTTATTATATAGCTAGCACATGACCTCATTTAATTTTCAAACCCTTTCTTTGTGGTAGGTAGTATTATCAAATAGGATTAGGGTTGAGAGAGAAAGAATTAAATATCCCCGAACAGTAGCTTAAGTCAAATGGTTAATTTTTCTTTCCTGTACAGGTATTCTAGAAGCTGATAGGCATCATTTCCAGGGCTGATAAGACATCGTGGTAGGAACTCAATCTCTTTCTGTCTTTTACTTCTGTCAATTTAGCTTCTATTCCCAAAATTACTTCATGGACAAAGGACGCTCTCAAAACTGCCATCACGTCCGTGTTCTGGCTGTAGGAAGAGGGGTGAGTAAGTCACATCCCTTTTCTTTAAAGACTCTTCCTGGAAGTAGCATATACCATTTCCACATATTTCCCAGAACCTAGACCACCACACCTAGTTGTAAAAGAGATTCTTTTTCAGTCATTTGTGTGTGTCTAGGGAAAAATTAAGATTCTATTACTAAGGAAGAAGGGGAGAATTTGTATTGAGAGACAGCCAGCAATCTCTGCCGCCTTTGAGCTACAATTATTCCCATCTCACAGATGGAGAAATTGGATCATAAAGAAGTTAAATTCACTTACTAAGATCTCACAGCTGGCAGAGCCAAGATTCAAACCCGGATCTATAAGACTTCAGAGCCCTTAAGTACTACTTTGAAGTGCTTTTACCTTAAAGCAGTTATTTGACTGTATTGTCTCCTCAGATAAATTAGTATAAAGAAAAACCTTTCTGACTAAGTCGGTAGGTCAATCTATGGAAACAATGAATCCTTTATTTTACCCAGAATTTTTGGCAAAGAACATAGTATTGGTATCAACTTGTGCAATGAAGCCTTTCCTTTGCTGACCTTTTGGATAGGTGGACTCACAGAAGTTAGTGACAGGTTTAGAAAATTTCCTGGCTGACTGATGAAAGTCTTATTTTCAGTCTTCTATTTGCTCAGAGTTTCAACATGTTTAAACTTCATTAATATATGTCTTGCTATTCTATTGGTGGTTTAGATTTTAAACAAGGTAATAAAAAACAAAGTTTTCAATAAGAAAAAATAGAAAAAAATGATTCACTATAGGAAAAAAATCACAGTATTATTATGATTTTTTCTCTCAAGATATATTTTTAATTTAATGACAGTACATCTTAGAATAAATCAGGCCATACTACTTCTAAATTATTTGAAAATTATTACATTTAAATTTTTTGAGGGATTCTCTAATATCTTACACGAGAAAAAATCTAAATCATAAAACACACTATAAACTAGGCCTTCCCTTCTTCCTTCCCTCCTAGAAAGCTTAATTTTTTTTTAGCTCCAGTTGTATTTAGGTTTCTGTCTCTGACTAGTTCGTGAAGATTTTTAATCTTTCTCATGCCTGCCTAGCTCTTTGCTTTTCTAGCACCAAGGGAGAACACGTGAATGTGAATGAATAAATCAACAAACAAGTAAATGCCATGTTTTAGAAATATCACAACCTAATGTTGCTATGTTGCTTCAACTTTTCAACATTTTAAAACCTCTGTACATTTATCAATGCTTTTCAGGAATGCTATTAAGATAAATAATATATCTCAGTTATTTAACAGAAGTTCTTCACTCAACTACCCATGATGACATTAGGGATGCTCTGTGGCTAATGACAAGATATAATGATTTGATGGTTTGCCTAGAAGTGAAGAGATATTCTCACTGTTGTGACAACTTGCAAAAAAATGCACTTCAAAATGAAGAAACATGATAAGAAGTCAGAGGGAATAGTGTTCTCAAGAGAGATCAAGAATCAGAGCTCAGCAGAGATTTCATATATATGTGTGTGTGTGTATATATATATTTATACATACATATATATATATATATATATATATACATACATATATATATACACACTATTTTTAAAAATCCTTCTCCAAGGATATATGCTTTTAGTGAGAGAGGAAGTGGGGGAGAGAGAGAGAGAGAGAATCATCAATGTGAGAGAGCAGCATTGGTCCATAGCCTTCTGTATGTGCCCCAACCAGGGATCAAACTCACAGCCTAGGTATGTGCGCTGACCAGGAATCTAACCTGCAACCTTATTGGTTCACAGGATGATGCTCCAACCAATTGAGGAACCTGGCCAGGGCCAGAAATTTCTTCTTATTAGTTGTGCATCTTTGATCTGGTGCTTTGCAAACTTTAAGCAGGAACAGAACCAGTTGGCTGGATCATGTCATTAAGGACCCAAGTTCTTTTCATCTCTCTGCTCGCATTCTTAGTCCTCAAATTTTACCTTTCATTTTGGCAAAATGGTTGCTGCATATCCTGATGTGACATGAGGACCTGAGAAGAAGATCATCTCCTTCCTTGTACCACTTTTCTTAGTGAAAAATACCTTTCTCCAAAGTCCCCAGCAGAATTAACCCCACTGACCACATTGCCTGCTGTGCCTAGGTAAAAGTCACTCATTGTGCAAAATGTATGAGACTACCATGATTGGCTTGAACCAATCGAGACTGATTTTTGGGATCTGGGGAGGGATCTATCCTTCCTTGGATAATGGGTTTAAGGGTAAAAAAAGTGGGGATTTTGTTAGAAGGAAAAAACATTGTAAAGCAAAAAAATTCTCATTGTGCAGTTTGTTTTTGGGGAAATTACACTCAAAAGAAAAATTCATTGTAAAATAAAACATCTTTACCACCCACAAGTTTAGATATGATGCTTAGTGTCTGATCTAAAATCCATTCATTTTTTGTTCTTTCAAAAAATGTTTTTTGACCACTTACTACATGTCAGCCACTGTTCTTATTAGTAAGGCTAGAGAGATGAACAAGACAGATATTTATGTGTATTAGGAATGCTTTCAGCAGCAAGTAACATAATGGGCATTTAAAAGTGGCTTAAACCATTGGGATATATAATGTTTACCTAACAGGAATTTAAGACAGGCAGTCCATTGTCCAGCCCCTTTAAAATGTTACCAAGGATACAGGTTCTTTCTTCTCTGCATCCTTACCATGCTGGCTTTTATTTTTATTCTTGTCTCCTCACTGTTTCATGGTTGCCAAAGCTCCAAACATCTCATCTGCTTTTACATCAGAAAAAAGTGGCCAAGGAAACTCTTTGCTTATTCTTGTCCTTTATACAAACATTGAAAAACTCTCAGAAGCCCGCCAGCAATTTTTTTCTTTTAAATTATATTTTGTTGATTATGCTGATACGGTTGCCCCGATTTTTCCCCCTTTGCCCCTCCTCCAGCCCTCCCACCACTCCCTTAGGCAATCCTCATACCATTGTTCATGTCCATGGGTCATCCATATAACCCAGTCAGTTTTCTTGAAATCTTATTAGCAGAGCTGTACCATGCTGCTGTCCTCAACAGGAAAGGAATTGGGGAAAATAATTATCTCATGAAGTATTATGGGCTGTACACATTACTGCCCAAATAAAATTGAGATTCTATTTATAAGGGGAGACATGGATGATGGTTAGTCAGTTTCATAGTCTCCTTCCTGTGGAACTAATTCTCTGGCCACTTCATGGAAAGATAGAGATAAATCAGGAGTATTTTTTTATACTCTAGTCTTTGAAATTTATGTCCCAGGAATTTGTATAGTAAATTGTTTTTATTGTCTGTTTTTACACATTCAGATAGAAAGTTATTGGCTTTTAAGTTTGATATGAATTGGGGATTGAGATATATAGGGCTTTACTTGGGTTAATCTTAGGACTCTAACATGTAGAGAGGAATGGAAATGTAGAGCCAAACATTTGTGATAAGTGTTAGCTAATACTCACTCCAGGGGTAAAAAGTGCCATGAACAGAGTATGATTTTCTTATAATACCAACCACATCTTACCGCCATCATTCTCTTGTTTGTCTAGCTGCTCCACTAAATAATTAGCTTCTAGAGGTAATAGATATGTGTTACTTATTTCTGTATTCATAACCCTGAGGATGATGTCTGGCACACAGTGTCAGTGAAGGCTGGAGATTGGAAATTAACTTTCAGGGAGTAAAATGTGGGAAGGGAAGCTCAAATGTTAGACATTAAGGAATTAAAAACATGAAGTGTTTAAAAATGAAAAGTAGTCAAACAGCCTGGCTGGTGTGGCTTGGTTGATTGGAGCGTCATCCTGTGCACTGAAAGGTCGCGGGTTCAATTCCTGGTTAGGGCATATGCTCGGTTCTGAGTTTGGTCCCCAGATGGAGCACATTTGAGAGACAACTAATCAATGTTTCTCTCACACTGATGTTTCTCTCTTTCCCTTTCTTCTCTCTCTGGAATCAATAAATATATTAAATTAAAAAAATGAAAAATAGTAGTCAAGCAGTATGAACAAGTTAGGTGGCAACTAGAACTTAGGAGGATTTATTTTTCTGTCTTTTTATTTTTTATTTTTTCCTTCTCTCTGGGAGGTAGAGTTGAGGTCATGTGGTGCTTGTCCAAGTTGCTTGGGGCTACATGACACAGAAGTGGGGCTAAAGTGCAAATGAGGTGGAACTCAGAAACAGCCTGTCAAAACAAGCATGATTTAAACCAGTTGCCACATACATTATATAATTTTTTACAGTGTTGAAAGCAGCAATGACGGACTTTATTGTAGTCACAAGCTACATTTACTATGTTAGATAAGTGCATTCAAGCAGGTCTTCTAGAAGTTCAAAGGTGTGTTGTTTTTTTCTTTCCTTAAAGAATTCAAAAATAAAATTTCTCTAATATTAATTTTAACATTCACTTTATTAGATTGTTATTGCATTACAAATTTGCAGTTTGCTGGTGATATTGCTTATTTATAATTCTCATAAACTCATGGTTTGAAAAGTCAGTGAAACTTTCCTTAAAGAGCAAGGCTTTGTGTTCTCCCTTTCGAGAGGCAGGCATCAGTGTGCCAGGGAGGGCAGAGCCCTGTGCTAGACTGGGCCCTGTCCCAGGTCTGTGACTAATCTGGGGCCTTTGCCAAGTCTTATCTCTGCTAGGTTTCTATATATGCAAAATAGAGATATGTAAGAAGGTAAACTCTTTTTTTAATAATATTTTATTGATTATGCTATTACAGTCATCCAATTTTTCCCCTTTGGCCTCTCCACCCAGCACCCCCCACACCCTCAGGCATTCCCCCACCATCGTTTATGTCCGTGGGTCATGTGTATAAGTTCTTTGGCTACTCTATTTCCTACACTGTAGTTTACATTCCCATGACTGTTCTGTAACTCTCTATTTGTACTTCTTTTTTATTTTTTCCTATTTGTACTTCTGAATCCCTTCACTTCTTTACCCATTCCCCAACACATCCCTTCCATTTGGCAACCATCAACATGCTCTCTGTATCCATGATTCTGTCTCTGTTTTTCTTATTTGCTTAGTTGGTTTATTAGATTCAATTGTTGATAGATATGTATTTATTGCCTATTGCAAAACTATTTATGCATAGTTTTGATATTCTTCTTTTTCTTAAATAAGTCCCTTTTACATTTCATATAATAATGGTTTGGTGATGATGAACTCCTTTGTTTTTCCTTGTCAGGGAAGTTCTTTATCTGCCCTTTGATTCTAAATTTTTTCTTTGCTGGATAGAACAATCTTGGCTGTACGTCCCTTCTTTTTACGACTTTGAATATTTACACTCCAAGATATTTCATAACTAAAATGCCAAAGGTTAAAGACAAAGAGAGAATCTTAAAAGGAACAAGAGAAAAGCAGTTAGTTACTCACAGGGTAGTTCCCATAAGACTGTCTGCTGATTTCTCAAAGGAAACTTTGCAAGCTAGAAGGGATTGGTGAGCAAATGATCTCTTATGATTCCTTTTAGCTCTAAAACTTTATAATTATAACCTACTAAGTGCTTACATTTATAGGAGCTAAAGAGGGTAAAGGGTTAATATTTACCCTACCAATTAGGTTTATCACCTCATCCTTTGTAATAAAACTTTCATCTTACAAATTATTATGTTGTACATTTAAGAAAATATGGTAGCTGTATAAAATAACAAGAAAACTAAAAGGTTCAATTAACATTTGGAATTTTATTTGAATGTTTATTTCTACAAATATTCAACATGCATATGCATAATTAGAATCATACTGCATACAGAATTGTGTATCTTCCTTTTTCTACTGAATTCTATGTTGTATTTTCCAACCTCATTAAAAATCCTTAAAAAATAAGTTTTTTTCTTAAAATTTTTTATGTTGTTAAACACAAGTATAAAAAGCTGCATACATGAATTATCAGAAGGCAAGCATCTTGCAGCCACCACCTTGCTTGGCCACCCAGAAACACAGTTCTGACATAACTCTCTTTCTCTCCATTGAAACTTATAGACTGAATAAATTTTATGGGAATCATTTTCTTAGTTTTCTTTATATTTTTACTATCCATTATGCATCCCTAACCATTATTATTTAGTGTTGTCTAAAAATATAATTTTAATGGATCTTTATTTTTCCATCATATAAAGTTACATCAGTAGGTGCAAGTAAAACTTATGAGGTTATTTACTCTCATTCTTGATAGCTCACTACTTTATTTTATTTTTTTAAATAGATGTTTGTTCACATAATGCAAAAATTTAAAGGTTTAAAGGGGAAGCAGTGAAGTCTCCCTCTCACTTCCGTCTTCTAGCCCCCTGGCTATCTCTAGCAGCAGTTTCTAGGAAGTTGTTATAGAGGAAAAAGGGGCCTAAGAATAGTACTGATATGTTTTGAGTTTGAATGTCCTAAAATAATCTAACTAGGTATAAAAATTATAATATAATTCATATTAAAGTATGCAAAATCCCTGTAGTTGATTTTTCTTTTATATGGAGTGGCATAATTTTTGGAGTGAGAGAATGTAGTTTCACTCTTAGGTTAGTTACATGTATAACATTGAGCAGTTGTGTGAATTGGATGTGAAATATGCACAGAAGGAAGTCTGGGGTCAAATTAGATGTAAATAGTGTTGTGGAGTTTTACTTTGCTTTCCTCTAGAGCTGAGAGACCCAAGTAACTTTCTTTGCCCTTTGGGCAAAATGGAAAATTCAGCTTCTTATGTTTTGCTCTAGCAGATATATTTTATCATCATGACATCAATAAATAATGTCATGATGATAAAGTATATTATCAAAATATACGTACATCAGTTTGCATAAATGGAGGAACTAACTACTATCTAACCTGCTTGACCAATATACCACTTTATGCATCAGGATTTTTTGATTGCAAGAAACAAAAGAAAACTCTGCTTAACTTAATAAAGGGAATTTTCTGGAAGGATTCAAATACTCATTGTTTAGCAGGAAGACTGGAGAACCAAGCTTTGGAATGCACAAAGCCAACATGCTTAGGATGTCCCGGAAATGGAGATGACAGAAATGGTCTCATATCAAAATTGGCTTTGGATACTACACAACTAGAGCTGCCACTCAGATACAATGAGTAATAAGTTTGGGTGGATGTATCAGTAGACTTACGATAGAAATTAAACATTGAGACCCTGGCTGGTGTGGCTCAGTGAATTGAGTGCCGGACTGTGAACCAAAGGGTCACCGGTTCGATTCCCAGTCAGGGCACATGCCTAGGATTTGCAGGTCCCCTGCAGAGGGTGTGCAAGAGGCAACCACAGATTGATGTTTCTCTCCCTCCCTTCCCCTCTCTAAAAATAAATAAATAAAGAAATAAACTCTTAAAAAAAATTAAACATTGGGATTCAGTCTGAATATGCCCAGAAGGCACGAATATATTACATATACATGTATCTTAAACTCTCATGTCACCTGTCACTGTTGTACCAATGCATCTCCCTCAACTCATATGTAGGTCTTCATGGGGTGGGGGTGAGTGTGGAGAGAGTAGGTTGTCCCCTATGGCCAAGTGATGAAATAATAGACAACTTAAACCCAGTTTACACATGAATTCTCACAATACATTAGTGCTAGTGGAAAATGGATTGCCACCACATTACAGCCCCACCTGGGGCTGGAAGGAGAATATTGAAAGGAAATCTTTCATATAGGCAGTGTTATGAGTAGTGCTCTGGTCATTGACTTAGTATGAGAGAGAAGAATGTATTAAGGTGTGGCTATACAGGGGCTCTGGGGCAGGCAGGAATGGCTTGGTGCTTTGTCACAGCAGAAGCAAAACAAAAACATTGTCTTGGTAAAGGCATCATCCCTGAAATGGCTCTCCCACCCTTTGTTTCTCACTCTTCTGTTCCCTCATTCCTGCTGCCCTAGGATTGCAGGGATACTAACTAGATAGTAAGACACAACCTTTGCTTTAGCTGTGAAGGAAACCAAACTCTTAGAAGAGGTCAGTGAATTCTTTGTGTGGTATTCAGACTCCCAGACCAAATTACATATGCTCTGCCCAAGAACTGTTATGTCAGGCATGGCCCAAACTACTCTGATGGCTGTTCTCATCACTTGAGAAAGAAAATAAAGAGATTCTTGTCCAAGTTATTTCTGATAAGTTTCAAGAATACTCTTTTTCTGAAGATTTTTATAACTTAATCATTTATAAAATAACTGGGCTAGCATTCAGAGATAGAAACCTGTCTAATAACAGACTGAATAAGAAAATTGTCTCATCAACAAAGTAAGCAGCTACTTCATTCTCCTTACCTGAGAAAAATCAGTATGTAATCAAAATTTTATTTTTTTCTTAACACTACCCCACAGGTTGAATTAGACTATTTCTCAATATAGTCAACTATCAAAAACCTAAGCAAAGAGCATAAGTATCTTTCAAAGCATTTCTCTTACCCTGCTCCTTGATGAGTCTGAAGCTTTTAAACAGCTGTTGAATGTTCTCCTCAGTTTAGTAATCTGCATATCTTCTTTCTAAGGACTTCCAAGACACCTGTGTTCCATAAAAATAAAAAAAAAAAGGCAGGATTTCATTATTAAAGAAATAGGGGAAAATATAGTAACATCATTGGCCTCACTTTATCATGCTTGGTGGAGTGGGAGGGGTGGGGGGATATTGATAAGGTGGAAAAAACGAGTTAGCAGCAGAAACAAGGAAGCAACAGGGAGAGTCAAAATGTGGGATGAGTGGGCATTCTGGTTCTATATCACAACACAGAGGAGTAGGAAGGCCATGGCATGTCGGTGCGAGGACTGGCCAGTTGGTGTTGTGGAGGAGAAATGAAGCACAGCTGATCTTAACATTTTAGGTGACATCATTTATACCTTTCACTATGACTCAAAAGAATGAGTGACAAGCCACTTTCTCATCAAATCAGCTGATTGTGTCACCACTCAGCAATGGGGAGAAACTCTGCTAATATCCTGACTCTGTTAATATATGGAGCTTTTCACCACTTTAAACTCAAACTTGAATAAAGTCTACTTAGCCCTTCCTATATTTCAGTGACTGAGGTTATCCAGCAAATGAGAGAGGTCCCTGGGTTTTCAGAATGGCTATAAAGAATTATTTTTATTTAAGGATGAACTGAAAATAGGCACGGTCATTTTAAAAAAAATGGCAAAGAATGGTATATTTGTCATCAGTGATTTGTGAGTGCCCAAAATTCCCTTCCTTTCTTAACAATACCACATTTCTTTTAAAGGAAGTATAATTATATTATTATTATTAGTAGTAGTACTAGTAGGAGTACCATTATTTTGAGTTTGCTCTCATGGACTTTTACTCAAATGTATTCTCAAACTTTCTTAATCAAAGTTTGAGAATACATTTGAAACTAGGTCAATCGAACACTGATTCCCTGGAATTTAAATCTTGGGTAGAAGATTAAAGACAGAGAAAATGGTAGGAATTCATCTAATCCAGGGGTGAGGTCCTGAATTTTTGCCACCGTGTCACTATTCCAGTCACCCCCAGATCTGGCACCGCTGGGCTCACCTAGGCTCTGCACATTCTGAAATTCGGGTCTCTGGCCTTGCTGCCAGAGAATGAGGTCTGATATCTTTCAGCAAATTTTCTTTGTACAAATCAACTAGAGCCTGTTTCTGTTGTTCGCATGTATAGAATTCTGACTTATTCAGAAAATGTACCTTACCAATTAGGCAGGTTAAAAGAAATTTGACTTTATTGCTTTTAGATAAGCAGTATGAAATCATAGCATGAGTAATGCCATTTTTAATAATTTAAACAATTTTTTAGAAGCCTTCAGAAAATATTTATTAATAATAAACACAACAATTTTACAGAGAAAAAAACTAGAACGAATAAATAATATTGAACAAAAAATCAGGAAAGTGTTTTTACTGATTATTATCATGGCAAAAATATGAAATAGATGACAGTAAGTTTTTAAAATATCTGACATTGAAAGATTAATTAATTGGTGGCCATCAACAAACGAGAGCATAGGTCTTATTCTAGAAGGGATTATTTCCTCATTGCTATTTGTTTTTTACTATGTAAGTCCCACAGAAATTTTCTGGCTAGATCTGTATTGTTAAGTGCAGAGGTGTAAAATTTCAGGGCATTGGAACTTGATTTGACTCAAATCCTCCCAGGACTGAAATTGTATAGTGAGTTTAGTAAGATGGGATGTAACAGGATCCAAAATCCAGGATTTATTTGTTTTTCCCTTTGATGGTATAGCAACATTGATGCCTTTTGCGTGGGAAGACTGTCTTGATATATCATATTAAAAAAGTGAAGACCTGATTACTTGTCACATTCCATCTGTATCATTATGTGGAAGGATCATCAGGTATAATTCTCCTTATCAACAGACTTAATATATCATATCACCTTTCTTATTTTTTCATGCATTTTTTGGCAATGGAAATGAAGACTTATTTGTATCCCACATCTGAATTTCATTCTCACAGATATTATGTAAAATAGAACAGAATGAGTCATAGAATACCAAGTATCATAACATTTATTACAGAAGGACTTTGAGAATTATTGCTGTAACAGGTATTCAGCTGGCACAAAGGAAAAACTGAATGGAGTTTGATGTGACAATTATACCTTGACTTAACTCTCTGCTTTTTCTCAAAAGGGCCAACACTTCTATTCAGCCATATGAAACCTATTTGCTCATTGCTTCGTAGTCTCAAAAAACAGTTTCCACCAGTCCATGCATAACTTCTAAATTGAAAGCAAGAAGACAGAAGAGGTGGTGACAGCAAACTCTCATCTCTAATTTTCCTTTTTAGAAGAGAAACAAAGCTTACAGAAGACTTCTATCATATTTCTGCTTACATTCTCATTTGCCAGAATATAGTCTCACACCCACCGCAAACCAAATCACTGGTGAAGGGGACTAGGGTTACCATAATTGGTCAAAACCAGCTGTCACTCATCTCATGGGGGATGGAGGGAAAGAAAGAGAAGTTTCATACCAAAGCAGGGATGTCCAAATTTTTGATGTCTCTGAGCCACACTGGAAGAAGTATTGTCTTGGGCCATACATTAAATACATTGTGACATGTAATCACAAAAAAATCTCATAATGTTTTAAGTAAATTTATGATTTTGTGTTGGGCCACATTCATAGCCATCCTGAGCCACATGAGGCCCACGGGCTGCAGGTTGAACACCGCTGCCATCGTAAAGTGTATGTGCTGAATACCAAACCACAAAATTGGAGAGAAGAAAGGAAGAATGTTATTTTGCATGGAGTGTTACTTTTCCACCCTTTGCCCAGTTTGTTTCTTCTCATTCTTTAGGTCTCTCCTCAAATGCCCTCTTTTCAAACAGGCCTTTCCTAACCATGGAATCTGAAGTAGGTCCCCCTGATTATAATTTTGATCACAAAAAACTACCTATAATATTCTTCTCAATTAATAATTATGCATTTTTGTTGATTTATTTTATTGTCTATATCCTCTTTGCCCCCATCACCCCAAGAATGATATCTCTTTGAGGAAGAAGCACTTTAATGAAACTTGTGGTTTGAAGAGTAAAATAAAAACTCTATTTGGCCCTATTCTGGTGTGGCTCAGTGGATTGAGTGCTGGCCTGCAAACCAGTGAGTCACTGGTTTGATTCCTGGTCAGGGCACATGGCTGGGTTGTGGGCCAGGTCCCCAGGTGGGGGCGTGCAAGAGGCAACCACACATTGGTGTTTTCCTCTCTTTCTCTCTCCCTTCCTCTCTCTCTAAAAATAAATAAATAAAATCTTAAAACAAAAACTACTCTATTCCATTATTGGGGGATACAGTTATTAAAGGATTTCACTGATCTACATAAAAACAAAATTGTCTTATGGACAGAAGGCAGATTAGTTTACTAGGGGGCAAAAATGATTTTTTTTCCCCCAATCTTTGAATCTCAGACAAAATCAGAGATTTGGGCTGGGGGGGGGCGGCGAGAAATGATAATTCTGTCACAGGAGGTGCGTTAATCCCTTAGAGTAGGATAAGATTCCTAAATTTTGTGCTATTACTATTTGCCAGACATGGTTTATTTAATTCCACAATTAGGGGTCTTTCTTCTCTCCATTTTACAGACTCCAGCATAGCATTTCTTGCCTGAGGTAACACAGCTAATGGTGGTAGAACTGGGAGGGCTAGTATAGAACCTGCTGACCATGCTCAACCTGTTCTTGCACTCTGTTTGATCTTTATACAAGTTCCCAAGGTTTTTTTCCCAACAGGAGGTCACACATGCCCATACATTGATGTGAAAACTGTTATAGTTCAAATGTTTAAAGGAAAATTCTGTGCATTGTGGATCATATACAGGTCACGGACAGATCACTGACTAAAGAAGCACCAGAACTGATTTACTTTCAGGAGTGACATGAAACGTCCCAGAAACAATGCGTGCATGAAGGTTTGCTCAACTTTCACGCATTAAAAATATTCCTAGAAAAATATAGGATGTGGGAAAGAAACTCTAAAGATGTATTTAATGTGAATTTTTTGTTAAAGCACGTGTTTTGGCAGGCGCTGTTAATAAATTAATAATTTTATTAATATAAACTCAGTATAAACTCAGATAAATACCAAATGACCTTGTGGTATATTGCTGCTATTCAGTTTGCTTTCCACATCGTTACACTCTGATCTTTGCAGAGTTACTCAATACAAAGCCACTTTTCACTGTTTGGAGGGGTTTCCCCGCAAAGTTCCCCAATTCATTCCTGTTTTCTTTCATTCCCTGCCCACATGTTCACTGTCACTAATGAGATTACAGGCTTTGGGGATTTGGGTATCTATCATTTTTGCAATAGACCTTGATTGAGTGCCTACTACTCGCCAGATATTGAGTAAGCAGAGAAAAGATTGCTTGCCACCCTTTCTCCCCCCAATGGAGCTTATATTTTGATGGGAGCAAATAGAAAATAAGCAGAACATATAGATAAGCCAAGGGAGGTAGGGGAGCTGGGTGTGTGAGTGCTCTGTTGTCAAACACAACAGAGGATGAGATAAAGAGTGACTTCGTGGGGTGACTGACGTTTGTGCAGCCAGGTAGGGAAGGCTGGTCTGACTGGGTTTCCTTTGGGCTAGAATCTTCCTGACAAGGAGACAGATCGGGCTTTGACCTGCTTGTACATCTAATTAGGGAAGTGACCACTGCAACTCTAAAACTCTGAGTCTTAGTTTTTTCCTCTCCAAACTAAGAAATGTGAAAACATTATGAAACTATGAAGAGCAATGGAACAATTTGCCAAATAACTGTATATGTGAAGAGTTACGATATTCAGTCATTAAATTTAGAATGTATGTTAATTACTTCACACAATTCTCACAAAATATGAATGGCTCTACAAGGGGCCATTGTTGTTCTTCCTTTATTATTTCAAACTCCATTCCCTCACCCCCAGGTCAGTCTACTGTGGTCCACCTTTCCTGTGATGCCTTCCAGGAATGTTCTGAAGGGACTTAGGCTGACTGCGGACAAAATAACACAGATACTCACTTTCCCTCTGTATTCTTCTCATTCCAACTTTCTCTCCTTGTTAGGAAATGCTATGACTTTCTAACAATCCAATCAAGATTTTTGTTCTCTTTGAATCTTTGTTCTCCTTTACTCTTAATGCCCTTATAGATACTCAAAGTACTCTTGGATCCTGTATATGCAATGGCCGACTGAAATGGCATTGTTTTTGATACAACCAATTCCTGCCTGTGTGATGTTGAATTATTTCTCTCTCTGTGTTTCATCTATAAAGTGGGAATCATAATAGTACCTACCTCATAACTGGTGTGGTACCTGTAAAGCACTTCAAATATAAGTATTCCATAAATGTTGCTTACTTTATAACCTTTTTTTCTGACTCTATCCCTTCTTTCTCATCTATCTTATCTAGGCCTTTACTATCTCACTTAAGCTATTGCCACTCCTTTGTGTATAGCCATTCCACACAGCCATATACAAAATTGTCTTAATTGCCTGTTTACTCACTCCACAAATAGTTATAAAGCACTTACTATGTACAGGTCATTATACTGGCTACTATGGCAGATTCTTAAGTGAGAAAACAATGTGCCGCTGCTAAGGTTAGAATCTAGCTGAAAAAAGTATCCATATACCTGCAAAATGCTGAGCAAGAGGAGTCACAAGACATTACCTATGAGTTTCATAAGTAGCACACATGCATACAATCCTTTACTGCTTTAATAATTTACATGCATGTTTTCATGTGTATGCAGTATTTATTAATTTTTTTTCTTTGATCCTTATACTAATCTTCTCATTAGATGGAAGTACATTTGAGAAGAGGGAGCAGACCGACAGCAGAGTTGTTAGGGAAAAGACTAGGGGTGGGCAGAATTTCTACTCTGCTGCTTGCTAACCAAGATGTGGGGAAAGTTGCTCAGCTTCTCTAAGCCTTATTTCCTCTTTATAAACTGGGGATAAAATGAGTACTTTTCTGTTAATATGAAGATTAACTGATGTAATCCATGTAAATCCTTAATGCAAAGCCTGGCATTTGTAAGTGCTCAATAATCATAAGCTGTAATCATAATTGCTTCTTATGGAGCTTGTCGTAAGTGAAAAATCAGTGTAATTCACAGGCCGTCTAATACAGTGTTCTATAAATAGTGGACAATGAATTACCTTTGAGATTATATAATTTACAGACAATGAAATCCCTCTGCTTTCATCCTCAAAAGCTTAAAATGCATAATATTTTAATATTTACTAAAACAGAATATGAAAACTTATAAATATAAGAATTTTTTAAAAAGATTTTATTCATTTATTTTTTAGAGAGAGGGGAAGGGAGGGAGACAGAGAGGGAGAGAAACAGCAATGTATGGTTGCTCCTCACATGGCCCTCACTGGGGACCTGGCCCACAACCCAGGAATGTGCCCTGACTGGAAATCGAACTGGGACCCTTTGGTTCCCAACTTGCGCTCAATCCACTGAGCTACACCAGCCAGGGCTAAATATAAGAATTTTTGATATTAAAATCAGTAGCCAAAAATTCTAGCAAATATCTTGTTTCAGAGCACTCTTCTACTCATATTATCTAATTTAGCAGAACATCATGTTTTTATTACCAGACCGTAGGTGAAATAAATTTATCATGCTCTATAGAATGTAAAATCAAGGTAAATTTTTTTACCTATAATGAACCTTTTCTTTAGAAATGGAGCAGCATGATTTAGAAATTCTCAAATGCCATTTCTTTTTAGAAATTAGATGATGAGCATTTCACTAATTGGTGGGATGCCAATTCTTAAATAACTTTGGATGTGAATCTGTAATTAAAATTAGAAATTTGAACCATCTAAACATATGTTCTTGATAGGTTCCATTATTTCCCTTTATTTTTTTATTCTTTTACTCCTCTATTACTTCCATGTACCTATATATAGATTATATATAGAATATATATGTGTATATATATTCTACTTACTCTACATACTTTATATTGAGACTTAGTGAATATAATAGGACTGTAATGATAAATTACGATAGGTGGCTGCATTGGGGTAAATATAGGGATCCAAGAAACCGTAGACATGATTCCTTCTCTCTTCCTACTTCAAGGGAGGCTAATGTGTAATGACTCACCTTTTCCATTGTTGAAAATTAAATCTGCCTCTGAAAAGCAATTTTGGTTTAATAAAGCTATAGTTTATAGAATGTCAAAAATTATTCCCAATTCCCAGGGGTGATTTGAACATAAATCATCACAGAACTGATATCTAAGTCAGAAAGAGTGATCATTCATGAGCCTCAGGTATATCAGGTGAGCAGGCTCATGATTTTGTTTCACAAGAAACAGAAGGCAGGAAGGGATAGTTGAGGAGCCCATGTCCTTGTACAGGCAAGGTTAAGGGTGGAGTCTCCCCCCCAAGGCTGGTGTTGCCATCCTCAAGAGAGACCAGAGATTCAATATACACAATGACAACAATGACAGTGTCGTAGGGATGGCCTGAACGTTTCCACACCTGAGTTAAATACTAGAACCCAATTTTAGTAGGCTGAAAACCAAGAGAGTCCCATGTAGGTGCCAACCCCAGATTACCAGGGTTGAAATCTAAGGGACATTTCCCCACCCAGCCTGAAGAGTTGGGGAGAAGAGAAGAAAAAAAGGGCTGTGTCTGAATCTACTATAAGCTGAATCAGACTGCTGATTGTATGTTATAAAACTTGGCTAAGAAATCTGTGCTCTGTAAAATCATTGATTTCTTCACTTTTGCCTTTTCTTTACTTCCCCTTAGTTTTATACGGAAAATATTTTTTATTCTGAGCCCCAGGGAGTCTTTGTGACCTCATTCTCCTGAAAGTCATTTCTGTTGAAGCAACTAACCAAATCAGATATACAGAGAAAAATAATGTGATGACAAAATATACCAATTTTCTCATCAGCACCGGAGGGGCTGAGCAAGGGAATTGGGGAGAAGAAAAAGGAAACCATAAGACTTTGGAGAAATATTAATTAAAACACCAAAGGTGTTCACTTGTATAAACATTAACACAAAGAGGAATAGTCTGTAAAATGTGATGTTCAAAGCCAAATCAGCGGTTCGGGCAAAAATGGTACTTCTTTCTTAGCTTTGTGAGCTAAAAGAATCCTGAAGGTCATGTGCCTTCAAACATCTTTAAAAGTGCAATCATTCCTCAGAAGCACTCAGCCTAAAGTGTGATTTTATAGTTGTATTTAGATATAAAAGTCAAGCTATTACACCTGTGTGTTTGCTGAACTTTTTATAGACCTGTATTTACTGGGTAACCATTGATACTGTCTTCCATGAGTACACACTGTTCTGTGCCTGGGAAAGGTTAGCTGCCTCAGCGTGGTTGCTTTAATGTCAAAGCTGCCGCCGCCGTGACGCCTCCTACCTCAGTGGGGCCGTGTGCAAACCCATTAGCCTCAATAAAGAAGCAAAGTTCTAGGAGAGCAGAGTAGGGATGGTAAAATGTCCCTTTATGCCTGAACTCTGCTAGAACTCTGTCTGTCTTGATGTTGAGCTCACAGAGCTTGAAACATGTGAGACAAGTTAATCACACAATTGTTGGGAGATGCAAAGTCACAGTATAATTAGCAATTTTTTTTCAAAGGAATAAGCATGTAGTTACTATGAACAACATGTTCTATTTTGTGGAAACTATGCAATTAACTTGTCCTAGGCTAATAAATTAACTGTAGCATAGCTCATATAACAGCTGTTTGAAAGGAGGGGCTGGCTGGCAATGCATTTATTGAGATCACTTTGAACTTATTAGCTTCTGTCCTCAATGTAGAGATAGGTGTGTCCTGCTTCAGGGAAGTTATCCTCATGCTAACATGTACTAAATAGATTTTTTTAGGAAGTTCGAACATACTAGAATAGGAGAGAGAAGGTGTGGTAGGAGAAGGAAAATGTAGTGAAAATGGCACTAAAATCATTACACACTAATTTGGAGTTGAAATAGAATTAGAATAAAATATATGTGAATCTATACTGGCATATGATACATCCAGAAATTCAGTTTATAGGCAATATATCAGGAATACATCTACTGAAGTTAAGAAAACATGCCCAGGAAGTTGATTATTTACAATAGGTTAAAAGACTTTCTCTTTAAATATTCATTTATTTATTTGATTTTTAAGCCCTTACCCAATCATACATTTATTGATTTTTTAAAGAGAGAGAGAGGGAGAGAGAGAGTGACATCAACATGAGAAATATTGATCAGTTGTCTCTTGTATGCATTCTGACCAAACTGGCAACCTAAGTATGTGCCCTGACCTGGAACCCGTGAACTTTCGGTGCACAGGACAGTGCTCCAACCGACTGAGCCACACTGGCCAGTGTAAAGACTCTTTAACTCCTCTTCTCTGTCTTCTGCTCATTTAGATTTCTTGATAATAATTGACCTAGTTTTGGTTGAAAAAGAGGAAACAGTCGGCAAATTCATTGTTTCAATGGAGGGTTTGAGGGTTCTGAAGACATTTCCTGATCACTTTTGGACCTGTTTTAGAATTCAGCTTTCATGTTTTTGAAGAAAATTCCTACTGTCTTCCAGGTTAGGTAGGAATTGCTAGAACTGGAGGGCTGACCGCCTTGTGCTCAGTCTTAATATGGATCTGGCATACCTGGGGACTTGGTGCACTCTCAGCTTCCAGCCAGGGACACCTCATTAGCGTGTTGATGCCAAAGAGGAAGTTCCCCTCTGTCAGGTGTCAAAAGACTCTGCATGAGGTATGGTTACAAGTTAGGCTCAATGACAGGAAGGAAGAATTTTCTTTTCCTGTACCTTTTGCTTGACTGGAAATCATAAGCTTAATACCTCAGTTGCCAATAACCTCTCTGAGAAATGATTCATTCACTTTTGGAGGTAGTTGTCACACATTCTTATTTAGAAGCTGCCCCTCCTTCTTAACTTTTCTGCCGTTGTACATCCACTCTGGACCATACATGAGTACTAGTGAAAACAGATAGGAAGGAGGTATGATTGCTATCTCACTAGAAGTGAGACAGGCATCGATGAAGCAGTGCCCAGGCAGCTATGTGAAGACTTCAAACCAAATATCTTATTTTGAGTGAACCCTCTGTACATGAGTTGGAGTAATTTTTTCCCTGTGTAACAGTACATTCAATAGTGGCATTTCATGATTTTTCACTGATGTAAAACACCATGGCCAGCCAGTCTAACAACAAAAGGGATGATAGGACTGATAGTGTTTTCCTGATTTTTACAATATTTTATTTTATTTATTTTTAGATTTTATTTATTATTTTTAGAGAGGGGAGAAGGGAAGGAGAAAGAGAGAGAGAAAAACATCAATGTGTGAGAGAAACATTGAATGGTTGCTTCTTGTGCGCCCCCAACTGGGGACCTAGCCCTCGACCCAGGCATGTGCCCTGACTGGGAATCCAATCAACAACCTTTTGGTATGCAGGCCAGCACTCAATCCACTGAACCAAACCAGCCAGGGCTATTTTTGTAGTTTAAAAATAAAACATAGGACTTCAGATCAAGATCACAGCATAGCACAACCACATCAAAATTACAACTAAACTGCAGAACAACCATTATTCAGAACCACCAGAAACAGAGCTGAATGGAAGTCCTACAAGTACAGAATTGAACAAGAAACCACTTTGAGACTTGTAGGAGGGGTGGAGAGGCAGAATGGGATGGTTTCACAACCTGATTTTTGTGTGGCAGATAGAAATCAGGAGGGATATCTTGGGAGTGAAGGGTCCCAGCCCCACAACCGACCAACCCAGCCCTGGGTTCCAGTGCCAAGAAGATAAGCCCCCATAACTTCTGCCTGTGAAAACTAGAGGGGGTTGAGGCTGTGGAAGACAAAGTGCTAGAGTCCCAGGCAGTTTCCCTTAAAGGGCCCCCACACAGACTTACTCAGACGTATTCCCTATGAGCTCCTGCATTGGAGCAGCAGATTGAAAGGAATCAGTCATATGGGGAGGAACCGAAGTGTCTGACATCAGCGGCAAAGCTAGGGGGTAGTTTTCTCCCAGACAGAAGTGCTGGCAGAGGCCAACCACAGTACCTTTTCTAAACCTTCCTTCAACAGAGTGGGCAGGTGGGCACCATATCTAAGACTCTATCAACCTGGCTCACACTATTTGCCCCACCCTGTTGATTCCCTGAGGCTCTGCTAAACCCAACTTTTGGGCCCATCCAACCTGATTCCAGTGGCTTTTCCATATGAATAGCTTGTTTTGGCTCATGCTTCAGATTTTCCTAAATTATCTCAGACAAGTAGCATCTGGTCTCAGAGTGTTTAGTGTCTATTGCTAAGTGGCCCCAGACATGGCACTAGCAGCAGCTGGCCTTGATTCACGTCTTGGACTACCATGGGTACCTCCAAACCCAGCACAAGTAGCAGCCAACTGCAGATTGCTTTGTAGCTTATGCCTTGTGGCCCGGGAAAGAACACAGGCAGGGGCTGACCTTGGCCTGTACCTCATGGGAGGCCCCAGAGTTTGTGCACTCAGTGGATATCTATGGACCACATTAGAGCACCACAACCCAACCACCTCCATATGTGACACGCTTGAGGAGTGGACTGAATGTACATCAGAGCCCTGCTGAAGTAAGTCCTGCCCTGTGGAGCTGGCCCCTGCACGGCTGATCCTCCATGATGGTTGGAGGCTGGTGGTTGGTAGTCACGGAAAGTCCTTGTAGCTGACTGGCCTGTGTAAATCCTTCCCATTGACCTGCCAACAATAATCAAGGCTCAACTACAAGAGGAGGGTGTACACAGCACACATGGTGTTCACACCTTGAGTACCCAGCTTGGGTGATAGGGGAGGCGGTGCCACTGGACTCTACAGGACACTTACTACATTAGGCCATGCTACTGAGACAAGGAGTCATAGCAGGTCTATCTAATGCATAGAAACAAACACAGGGAGCCTGCCAAAACTAGGAGACAAAGAAACATGGCCCAAATTAAAGGACAGATCAAAATTCCAGAAAAAGAACTAAACAAAATGGAGACAAGCAATGGGCTAGATGCAGTGTTCAAAACACTGTTTATAAGGATGTTCAGTGAATTTAGGGAGAACTTCAAGAGCCTAAAAAAGAGGCATGGAAACCATAAAAAAAGAACCAGTCAGAAATGAAGAACATTTTATGGGGAATTAACAGTAGAGTGGATGAAACTGAGAACCAAATCAGCGATTTAGAGTAGAAGGAAGCAAAAAACACCCAACCCAAACATCAAGAAGAAGAGAGAATCTAAAAATATGAAGAGAGCATAAGTAGCTTCTGGGACAACTTCAGGCATACCAATATTCACATCATGGGGTATGGGTGCCAAAAGGAGAAGACAGAGCAAAAAATTGAAAACCTATTTGAAAAAATAATAACAGAAAACTTCCCTAACTTGGTGAAGGAAATAGACATACAATTCCTGGAAGCACAGAGAATCCCAAACAAGATGAACCCAAAGAGGCCTACACTAAGACACATCATAATTAAAACACCAAATGTTAAAGACAAAGAGAGAATCTTAAAAGCAGCAAGAGAAAAGCAGTTAGTTACCTACAGGGGAGCTCCCATAAGACTTGTCAGCTGATTTCTCAAAAGAAACTTTGCAGGCTAGAAGGGTTTGGCAAGAAACATTCAAAGTCATGATAAAGAAGGACCTACAACCAAGATTACTGTACCCAGCAAAGCTATCACTTGTAATTGAAGGACAGATAAGGAACTTCCCAGACATCATCACCAAGCAATATTATATAAAATGTTGAAAGGTCTTTTTTAAGAAGGTCAAAAATATGAACAATAAAATGGAATAAATGCATATCTATCAATAATTGACTCTAAATAGCAAATTAAATGAACAAGCAGAACAGAAACAGAATCATAGATACAGAGAACAATTTGATGGCTGCCAGAGGGGAGGGGCGTTAGGGGTATGGGTAAAAAAGTGAATAGATTAAGAAGTACAAGTTGGTAGTTACTAAATAGTCATGGGGACATAAAATACAGCATAGGAAATATATTAGCCAAAGAATATATATGCAGGACCCATGGACAGGGAGAATGGTGTAGGGATGACCTGAGTGAATAGAGGGGTCTAGGTGGAAGGGACAAATAGAAACATCAATGTGAGAGAACATCATTTGTGCCTGGCCCCAGTATCAAACCCGAAACCTAGGTAAGTGCACTGGGTGGGAATTGAACCTGAAATCTTTCAGTTGTGGGATGACGCTCCAATCAAATCAGCCAGCCAGGGCTTTATTTATTGAATTTGAGAGAGAGAGAGAGAAACATTGATTTGTTGTTCCACTTATTTATGCATTCATTGATCAATTCTTGTTTGTGCCCTGACTGAGGATTGAACCCTCAACCTTGGCATATCAAAATGACACTCTAACCAATTGAGCTGCATGGCCAGGGTTTTATTTGCTATCTTATTATGTTCAAAATTGAAAGAGAGAATCAACCTTCAACTGTTTTAAAGAGTTTCTATTATCAACATAAAGATAAAAATGACTTAATTTGTTCAAAGTTTTTTTGCGATTTAATGTTCTTTGAATTTCCTCTACCAATTTATTTCCTTTCTTAATTGCAGAAGAGTCTTTCTGAACGATAAAAAGGGAAATTCACACTCCATGTCACATATATTTTCCTACTTCTCTAAGTGTTATTTGGTAAAGAAAGATGTAAGGAACTTACTGGCCAGAGAAGATGAAAGGGGTGAATTTCCCTTTATAGTAACAGCTAAAAGGATGACTGGCTAAAGAGGGGTACCAGTGGCTCTCTGCTCAGCAAGCAAGGAGCAGAGCTTTGAGGAGCCTGGGAACAGGGATGGACAGACCTGGCCTCTGCCTCCTACTTCCTGTAGCGTGTTGGGAAATTACCTAGCAGCCCTTACCATCCCTTTTCTCACTTGCAGAAGTAGGATAGTACTTAACTCAAAAGTAGTTATGAGAATTAAACTAAATGATATAGCATATCAGGAACACTTAGTAGATATGGTCACCATCTTTGATAAAACGTGTACATTATGAATATCAAACTTCTGGACTCTTCCCTAAGAAAAGCTATTCTCTGCTTAGATTATTTGTGATTGAGAGTTTATCCTGTTAGAAAAGCAGTTGGGTGTTATTCATAGGAAAAGACTTCCTGATGCCAAGTTTAGTTAGCTAATCAGAACATTTAGAGATTATAAGAGCATTTATAGAGTTTATAAGAGTCAGTTCCTTTAAAACCAGCAGATTAAAACAAAAACAAAAACGAAGTGTCCCTTAAGCTTTTCTATCTTCTTCAACACAGAACTCCTACCCATACTTCTGGTGACTGTCTCAGGCATAAATAGTCAAGCAGTGGAAAACGTAGAAACAGATCATACCCTTTTATGGCACAGGTATGTAGTTATAAAAAATATATTTTTACTTATATAATACTTGCTTTTACTTATCCTCCCTTTGACTGAGATCATGTCGTAATCACTTTTATATGTCCTGTATTTAGTAGGTTATCAATATCGATATTTTTCTGAATAAAATAAATATGCAAGTAAATGAGTGCAGAAATGGGTGTTATCCTATAAAGCCACTCTCGGATATGTTTCCTGTTAACAGAAACCAAACTGCTTGCCTCGATTACTTAGTAACCAATGAATATAGCTTCCTCCTGTCTCCACCAGTGCTAGGAAGAACCGTTTTTTATTTATTGAAACCTGTGTAACCCCTTCTGTCATTGCCTGGTGACCTACCAACCTGCTGCGTAGTGCAAGTGAGACAGGTCAGGAAGCCAGGGCAAGCAGAATAAGGAAACAGACAGATAGTTAAACAGCTGAGCAGTTTATAGCCATCTAGTAAATCATGAAATCTTATTTTCTATAACCAAGGACACTTAAGAGTAAATGGCTTATACTTCTCCCCAAACAGAGTAAATCTCTTAAACCACCCTACTCAGGGAGATAGATAGCAGAAATCCAATTAGTGCTATTCCACACCCAAGAACGGATGAAGTTAAGAGAGTAAATCTCATTTTGGTATATCAGCATAAAGCTGATACATATTCTTTTAAGATCCTCCCCAAGATCTCCCTGAAATCCCCACCCTTTAAAAACTTTCAAACTGAAGGTCCTCTGGAGAGCATCCCCGTACCTTTCTCTTTCCTGTCTTCTTCCCTGATGGGCACACATCTCCTGAACTCTCAGGGGTCCTGTGAGACTGGCAAGCGTGGAGCGAGGGACAGTGGTGGCTCCTCCCGAGGAACCTGTCCCCAAGGCCCCCTTTTCCCTGACTTCTCAGGGAGCCAAAGCAGCCGTGCGTGGGATTGTTTCACTACCTGGTCTCTCTCCTGTTGCTTCTATACTAGACCCTTTGTGTTTCACTGTCCCCAGCTTTAATAAACGTCCTCTCAAAATCACTTGGATTTGTGTTGTGAAATCTTTCTTGCATGAAGTCAAGAACCCACACACTACCATCAGCCCTAGGCAGACCTGCTTGGGTCGGGTTCCCTTTCTGGTAACACTAGTAATTATAAAACATCATATAGTCTCAGTATAGTGATGGTTTTTAATTGTGTTTTGAAGAGTATGAGGTTTTGACGATGCTCAGAGGCCAACGTGGGCCAAAATCTAACTCAAGGAAGTGAAGAGAAGGGGGAGTGACCTCATCTCCTTTGAGAGAGTAGTTCTGCTTTGATTTTATATAATTTATTTTATATGATTTATTTATAAGGTTTATTTTATATGATTTATTTATATCATGTAAGATTCTGCTTGAGATGTCAGATACACTACTTTAAAAGTTTGAAGACTGATACAAAGTATTAAATAGAAAGATTTACCCTCTGAAATCAAGGAAAGAAGAGAGGCTTGAGCTCTCCTAACACCCAGGCTAACTTGTGAGTCATCAGAGAAAAACATATCAAAAGGTAGTGTCGAAAGGTAATTCTGGCATTTTTGGATGGCTCCCCAGCAAAGAGCACAGATAGCTTTGTTTAAAGATATTTGTAAAGCTGCTGTAGGCAGGGAGCAGATTTGCTTATTCTCCAGAATAATAAAGGTAGTTTCCCTCCTTCCTTGGAGATAATCCAGGGTAATAAAGATAATATCTCCCTCTGAGTCAGAAGGCCGATCTGTTTTCTGATCAGGATGATAAAGATAATGTCTCTCTCTGTAAGGGGTGGATGAACAGTTCTACTACTAGCTCCTTTAATAGCCTGGTGTTTTCCAAAGCTGAGGTTCCTTGCTGTGACTGTGTGTGTAGTGTCTCCCTGGGCCTCCTTCTGCATGGCTGCCTCCAAAGTTGAGGGGCACGAGGAACCAATGTGAACATGAAGCTCATGCTGTGTGCAGTGCCACGTGTAATAAACAGTAATAAATCCATTTGGGCTAATTGTCTCCTTGCTGGCTGAATCTACGGAAGTTTGGCAAACTGACCTAGCAGCTGCGATGGTGGCTGCTGTTCAGGACCTGTTTGGCTGCTTGACAGGTGAGGTCCTTCACCTCATTTTAGAATCTTGACCAAGAGTACCTTGCTTGAAAGATAAATTCCCACTCTTACCTATGTTTTGTACTTTATAGGACAGCCCTTAGTCATGTGATAGACTTTAGTAAGAGTACTCATAATAACGTTTGGATATTTATGATGACATTTGGGTAATGGGCACCCTATGTACAGCTATGTTCAAAACAAAACTGTCATTGTTAATATTTCTCTTCTTTCTATCTTAAGGAGTATTTTTTAAAAGATCTATCCACCAAAGCAAATATTTTGGACCCGAAGTCCTGGTCAACTAAAAACAATGCTCTGGAGGTTTTGCTGCACCTGTGAATCACCTGGACAGCGTGTGTGTGAGGCAGGTCACTGGGGCCCCTCCCCAGGGAATCACATGCTGCCTCCGGAGGGCCACGCTGTCCGCTAACACTGAGACCGCAGGTGACTGATTTTTCTGGAAATTGTCACACTTTAAGAAACAAGATGTTAAAAGATACAATAGTGTCCTTTTAAGTAAAAAGAAAAAGTAAATGAAATCTAGAATGTCCTTCAAACCCTGACGGTTTGATTGGTGAGGCTGACAGGGAGGAACGGGAAGTCCACATTTGGAGACATTGACTCAGCACTTCACCCCACTTCAGTTCTAAAACACTGAAACCACTTCAGTGGGTCCTTTGTGTAGATCTCACTATTTTTTTTTCAATAATAATAGAAGATATTAATGATAGTAGTCGAGAAGTTATTTACCCCAGGGCCGAGTGATTCTTCAGTGTAATGTCTTGGACAGTAATTAAAAAAAAAAATTAAATCATTTTTTATTTTTCAATTACAGTTGATATACAATATTATATTAGTTTCATGTGTACACACTGGTGATTAGATATTATATAACTTACTAAGTGATCATTCCAATAAATCTAGTACTCATCTGACACCATGCGTAGTTATTACAATGTTACTGCCTGTGTTCCCTGTGCTGTACTTTACATCCCTGTGACTTCTGTAACAACCAAGTTGTGCTTCTTAATCCCTTCTCTTTATTCACCCATCTCCCCGCTCCCCCTCCTATCTGGTAACCCTTAAAATGTCCTCTGATTTATGAGTCTGTTTCTGTTCTGTTTCTTTGTTTTTTATATTCTGTTTTTAAAAAAGATTTTATTTATTTTTAGAGAAAGGAGGAGGGAGGGAAAAAAAGAGGTAGAGGAACATCAATACAAGAAGGAAACATCAATTGTTTGCCTCTTGTAGGCGCCCCTACTGGGGACCAAACCAGCAACCCAGGCATGTGCCATGACTGGGAATTGAACCAGAAACATTTTGCTTTGTGGGATGACACCTGGCCAGCTGAACCACACTGATCAGGGCAGATTCAATTCTTGAATCCTTCTCCTTTTCTTTTTTGAATACAATCTTCTTATACATCTTCATTTTCACATTCAAGGCTCTAAGAGGGGAAGGAAAATAGCTGGGAAACCAATTGATCTATTAGGTCTTCAAGAATGCTGTTAGTTATAAAAAGATTATGGAGGTTAATCACAGAGAAGAGGCACTACCCCCTCAACCTCATCCCTCCCAAATAGCAACATAATGCACAAAGCCTTGAAGCAAGTCTAAGGAGAAGATGGCGAAGAACCCAATTTTCTTTACCAAAGGAAATTAATCCAAAATTGCCTTTTTATTTATGTAAGATATAGGGAAGAAAAAGTACATGAACCTGAGACAAGCTTCTATTTATATGTCTAAAAAAACCCCCATAGTGTGTGTTCTGATTTTCAAATTTTTATTACTCTTTCTACTGATGTCTGTATCAGGATGTCCAGTTCATAAATCAATAAATATGTCAATTATTTATTCAAGATTGTGTTAGCTCTTTGCAATTCCCTTTGAGGGAATGAGTTTAAATCCTTGATTATTTAGAGTAGGATGAACTATGATCATTTGTATGACTAGAATGAGCCATACACGGGGGTGGTAAGGCAGCACTTTTAGCTCCAGATTATTTTTGGCTCTTTGTTCCTGAGAACAATTTTTTTTCTACTTACCTCTCACAACCCCACGGATCTGTACCACAACCTGTTTAGGATTGATAATGGAAATTTAGAATTTCTTCAGAATAAAAACAGGTCCTGGCCCCATAGTGTTGTTAGGAAAAACAATAGAAAAAGAACCACCTTTATTTCCAAGGCATTTTCATCTCCCTGAAAAGAAATCCATACCCATTCCCCACTGCCCCTCCCTGGCAACCGCTTATCTACTGTTTGTCACTATAGATTTGCCTATTAGCTACTATATATTTGAAGTTTCTTTTAGCTCATTACTTTACTAACCTTTTCAAAATTGCCCCCTTTGCCTAAATAGCCTTTATAATTTAATTTAAATGGCTGTCTATGAAGCTGGAACTTTTCTAATTTAGGGAGGTGCAGTGAAGAGCCATGAATTTAATTCCATAAATCCTTGTAGTGAAAGATATGTAGAGCCTCTTGTATAGTTTTCCCCCTTTTATTGTGATTTCCCTTTAACATAAATCCAATTCAAGGATACGGATTAGTAAAGAAAGGAAAAGGAAAAATGAGAAGCATGTAGAGGATAAGGATGAAGAGGAGGAGGAGAAGGAGACGGAGAATATGAAAGTAGATCAAGGAAAGAATTATTGCAGAAACTAAAGAAGAAACCACCACTGGTTGATTCTAAAACAACAAACAAAACAAACAAGCAAAAAAAAAAAAACCATGTGGCCCTCCCAAAAAATAAAAAACAGCAGAACTTACATGATGACATAACGACAGGGCATATTTCAAAGGAACTTTCCATGTTCATGTTAAATTTTAATTCCTTTCAATAAGGTATCTGATTTGGTGTAGATTTAAAATGCTTTATTAGCCCATGAGGAAAGAAAATACAGCTTTATAATTTCAGGGAAAATAAGAACATCCTTTTACTTTATAAAGTTTAAGAGATCAGAAACATTTTTTTTACATGACAACAAAAAAAATCAGAACTTTATTAAAAGTGATGAGCTTTATTGCACAAAGAGAATTTGAGATAAACTGGGAACAGACTGCACAGCACCAAGTGTACTGGAAGTTTCTGACTGAGTCTACTGCCTGTCTTGCCAAGCTTAAGAAACTTTGTTTTGTGTTATTTTTTCAAGAAAGATGAATTGAAATTCTATGTGTTAAATTTTAAATAAAAATTAGCATTCCTTTCACAAATTGTGGAGAAGAAATGTTGCTTCTAACAATTTTGGTATTGCAAAACAGTATATTAAATGTTAGAAACAAACGAAATGTAAATACCTTATTTTCCATACTTCTAACTTGACAACTAAGAAAGGGTTTAATTAAAAGCCATAGCATCAGGGTAAATAATGCCTATTTCCAGATGTAGCTGTGCATGAATAACATAAGAAAGGTAGGAGAAGCAAATAGAAGATTTATAAGAGAAGGATAAATAGGCATTTATGGTGAATTAAAGATGGCGGCAAATTCTCTGACACTCTTGTAGAAAGGTGGGGACCATTAGATCTGGGTTGGTCTCAGTGATTTCCTTGACCAATAAGATTCAGTGCCAGTGATACTGTGTGATTCCAAGGCTAAGTTCAGAAGTCTTGCAGCTTCCTTCTTGATCTCTCAGAATGTTTGCTCTCCACATTCTTCAGACTCTCACTATATTAAGATACTGCCTCTTGGACTTCAGTGGCTGTGCAGTGAGAAGACCCAGCCGCAGGGCGAGACAGGATGAAGGTGCCTGTGTTAACAGTTTCCACTGCCCTCTCAGCTGACCACCCATCCAGCTGAGCCTTCAGATAATTACGGACCAGCCAATATCTGTCTGCAACTGTGTGAGGGACTCCAAGGAGAAGTGCCCAACTAAGCCCTTCCTGAATCATGACACCTCACGTTGTAAGCAAATAAAATGGTTGTTTTTCTGAAAAATTTTGGGGTAATGTTTTATGCCATAGGAGTTAACAGTTCTGCTTTTGTCCGACTGCTCTAGCAACTTCTGTCATATCAGGCTTTCTAGACATGATGAGGTTGTTGGGTTTGCTAGAACATAGTCTGAAAACTTGCAACAAACAAGTCATATGATTATCAGGTAGTGCTAGAACACCAAGCTGAACCTTTAATGATTTTGTTGCTCTGTGAAGAATCTCCTTAAGCCTCTCTCTTTTGTCTTCATTATGTCTAACTGTAAAAAAAAACAAAAAAAAATATGTGTTACATAATAATGTCCTTTATCTCCACTCTGTGTTGATCTGAAAGATGTAGACTGAAGGAGTCAGTATTCTACCTGCTGGACTTTGCTCCAGACCTGTGCTTTCCCTCTTCTTGAGAAGAACTGCCCTTGATTTCAGCTCTCCCTGGGCCTGCCAGGATTTCAGCACCCCCTGCACATAGTTGGATCTAGGGCAGACTGTCCGGAGCATGACCTGCTGGCATCCCAGCCTGTGTGTGACTAAATGCCGATCTGCTCAGAATATTTTCTGACTTTGCCCAGGTTGCCTATGCTGCTGCTGCCTCTTCCTCCCCTGCCTCCTTCTTGCCTAATCAGTGCTGGAGGATTTCTTCACTATCCTTAGCCCAAATGTTATAAATGTGTTCCTGCCATATCAGTCAGCCTCTGTCCTATCTGGAATACTCTATATCAAATTTGAAGCATATTTCAGTACTTATTTCCATTGGTCTCGTTCTGCACTGGTTCTCGGAGAGGAGACAAAATTCACCATCAACCTGTTTGAAATACTCAGTTGTATATATGCCTCACTTTTTTGTTTCATCATTAAGTCATTGAGTTTTACCAGGCCTTTCTGATTATACACATATCACTTCTCCATGATTTGTGGTCACTATTGGAAGATAGGCATTTGGGGTTCCTCGTGCTAATGATGGGTGGCAGTTGAAATGTCATTTCCTTTTTTTTAGTAAACTGTAGTTGACATATATTAATTTTTGCTGTACAACATACCAATTTTAACATTTATGTGGGTGTCATTTCTTTTGGTAGATTTATTTGTTCAGAGCAGAAGTTGCAAACTCAAAAGCCAGTGGGGTGGAATGGGTGATAATGGTGAAGATCAGGATGTCAAGTGCAGTATAATAAGGTATGTGAGTGAGGATTTTGCAAGCGCATTTCATAGCAGCATTACCACATCCCAAAACAAACCCTTTTTGGCACCTCAGTTTTTTTATTACTATTTATTTTTATTTCATCTCACTAGCTTTTTCTTATAGAAGTCATAGTTCTCATAATGGTTTGTTTTATAATAATGTCTTAATGTGAATGCCTTGAACTCAAACACACTTTGCATATTATACCTGTGGAAATAATTTTTTTACTCTCACCAAAAAAATATACTCTTGTTTCATTTCTTACAAAATCAATGCAACTATAATAATAAATGGCAGTTCACATTTGGGTTGTGCATTAGAGAGAAAACAGTGGGGGTTATTGGGTTGAATTGAAAAGGGCAGGCAGCATCTAAAGGGGATCTTGGTCCTCAGGTCCAGCTGTGGGTCATGTGGGAATGTCAGGATATGGGCCAAGCTTTGCAAGACCTTCTGATTTTTCATAAAAAAGTGGATATTTGGTTAAAAATTTGATTTCTAAATATTAGCAACCAAGTCAAGTTATAAATAAACCTGTGGATCAGGCAAAGCACACTGCAGGCAATACATGGCTTGAAGGCTGTGCTTTTGGGAGCTTGGTTTTAGAGAATGTGTCTGTATCTGAATCTGGAGGTTTATAAGATAGAGTTGTAGTTCCAGGCTTTTCTAGATAATTATGACCCATATTGTTAATTGCAGCTAACACTGAGAAAGTACAACCAAGGGTAATTTTTTAGAGACAGAGGAGCCTCAAATAGAGAGGAGACATTGTTAAGAAGGACCATGTGGAACAAATCCAACGTGGTATAGATAGACGGAAATAAATGGCATGAGGACCACCTGGACCTCAGTCTGGAAGACAGCAGAGACTCTCAACCACATTGCCCAAGGGTTATTTTCATAGTGGCGAGGATAAAAATTGATATAAAGTCTGTTGTGATCTGTTTCCCAGAAAATTATGTATGTATAGGGTATGTGGTAGAGGCAGGAGAGTGGGCTTGGTGCAGCTGAGATATTGGCCAAGGTCTGAACTTCAGCATGGGCTGGAGTTGGGAGTGGATCAGTAAGATCTTCTACAGGAAACAGTCTCTCATGGCTTTCCCTGAATCGAGTCCAGGACAGTGTGGCAAACTTTCTTTCCACAGGAGCACAGCTAGTTTGTGGACTTTTCCCTGGCCGACCTGGGACGTCCCATCTCATCTTTCACCTGATTGGTAGAAATGCCTAAACTTTTAAAGGGTAGCCCAGAACTGAGTGCCATTTTTAAGGATAGAGCTGCCTTTTTGTCTTTACTGATTTGTAGATATATATGTATTCTTGGACTCCTATCAGAAAGCCTGGGAATGCCATAGACTGATCCTTGAATCTCTGGGGAATTCACAGAGATGAAAAGATTCTGTTCATATATGAGGGTAGCTCTTGTTAAATTAATTAAACAATGAGGACACTAGACTGAGGTGGCTGTAATGCTATGGTGGCTTACATAAGCAAATAAAAATCTAAGTTTGCAAATGCCTCAATGTTATGAAATTGAAACCCAAGGACAATCAATGACAGATAGCGAACTAGTCTTTAAACTATAGCCAATCAAATAATTTCCTTTCTTTGCTTGTATACTTTCTCTTATAAGTTTTCTCTTGGCTCCTGTCAGTGGAGTGCTCCTAACCACTTCCGGTTTAGCACTGTGGATTTAAACTGATTTTTGCTCAAATAAACTCTGAAAATGTTTAATATGCCTCAGTTTATCTTTACACACTTTTGAATGTCTCTATTAGGTCCAAGTATTAAAGCACTTAAGCATCAATAAACCTAGTCCATTTGTCCTGAGGCAACGTGGGATATTTATAACATTTCGCGACCCACTCCCCATCTCCCATTTCTATTTTTGAAGAAACTCAATGAAGATGTTATCAAGCCCAGTAGAGTCAAGTGTGGATTGAAGTGTTGGAATTTGGAGTGGAGTTTCTTTGGAAAGGGAACCAGAATAAGGCTTTGGACACAAGACTGGACAATATTGTACATCATCAAAACCATAAAGGAATGGAAATGTCAGATCCAAAATGTCAGAAGGTGAAAAGAAAAGAAACAAAAAACCCCTCAAAATGCCAGTAGGTGAATCAGAAAGATTGCTAAATCTGTGGCTACAGAGGCAGGAAATGAAGTTAGAATTTGAGGATTAGAGAAATGGAGAGGCAGGTATAGTACAACAGGTATAATACTGGATCGCATAAGGATGGGATTCGGTGAAAGAATAAAGAGTGATCCTAATTAATTGCTTGGAATAGTGTGGCAAAATTTTTCCCGGGCTCAGCAGAAAAATATGCAGAAAAATGCTTCCTGAAACTTCAATTGTATTTAATGATATTTTACATTATATTCCTTACTACATTTTAATCAACTGCATATTTTACATGAATTTTTAAAGATAAAACCTAGGACTTCAAAGACATGTTACCCTTGCCATGGGTTGCTTTGGGCTATGCTGTAGTCATCCAGGGTTTTAAACCTACTTTTTCTCCTTTGCTATTATAAAGGATACTTTGGTGGAAAAGTCGAGGGGTAGACAGAAGAACATCAAAGGGTGGTCTAAGCTTGTTTTAATGGGGAAATAGGTTCATGGTCATGTGGGTTGGTCAGTTAACTTAACGGGCCAAGGACAGAACTTGTGTCTTCTTTATAATCATCGCATCATTGCATCAATTCTGCCTACTTCAAGTACTGAGCAGCACCAAAAGTGGTGTTTTTAAACTGTTATAATTGTTTAATGGGGCATGAAATCAACTTAGTGGAATTGTTACTCATGCAAAGTAAATAGAAAAAATAATATTTTTAGTGTTATTTTATGAAAATTTTGTTATATTTAGGCAAGTGGGTTACAATGTAAAATGTATACACTGTGGGTTGTGCTAAAAATTGTCACTATTCTAAAATGTTTTTAGTTCATCAAGACATTAGTAAGTATTTTATGGAAAAAAAAAGTGGTATTTGGTTGAAGAAATTTGACTTTTTACACAAAGATTAAAGGTGAAAAGTTTCACTGAAACCAATTCTAGTGTGTGTGTGTGGAGGCTCCCCGTACCAACAAGGAATTCTTGTACAATTCAACTCGATTTTGACGCTGCCTACCAGAAGAGAGAACACAAATATGCAAGAAAAGAGCTCAGTCCCACAAAACAGTCCTCACTATCAAACTCCAGTTGTAAGCTCAGGTAGTTACCTGTGCTTCTGACCAACCTGCTAACAATTGGAGGTTCCAATGACCTGCCCCAGCTCAGGATGCCAATGTTTCTTATTTATAATTTATATTTTATTGTTTATGCTATTACAGGTATCCTAATTTTTCCCCTTTTTCTCCCCTCCACCCAGAGCCTCTGACTCCTTCAGGCCATCCTTACAGCAAAGGGTCATGCATATATTCTTGGCTACTGTATTTGTACTTTATATCCCCATGACTATTTCGAAACTACCAATTTGTACTTCTTTTTTATTTTTAAAGATTTTATTTATTTATTTTTAGAGAGGGGGAAAGAAGGGAGAAAGTGAGGGGGAGAAACATCGATGTGTGAGAGATATCTGTTGTGTCTTGCACGCCCCCAGCTGGGGACCTAGCCCACAACCCAGGTGTGTGCTCTGACTACGAATTGAACTGGTGACCCTTTGGTTTGCAGGCCGGCATTCAATCCACTGAGCCACACCAGCCAGGGCAAAAAAAAAAAAAAAAAAAAAAAGGAGGACTTCCGCCAAGATGGCGGCGTAGGTGGACGCACTCGCCGCCCGCACATTCAGAGTGTCTAAACAACGAACACAGTAGCGAAAAATTAAACAACCAGAATGGACAGAATTGAACTGAAGGGAAGTCCGACACCCAGGAGGTAGGAGAAGATGAACATTCAGGCCGGTAAGCGGGGCAGTACCGGGCGGAAGAACGGAGAGGCAGCTCTCACGGAGAGACTCACACCACCAGTGCCTGAACAGGGCGTGGCCCCGAACAACAGGTGAATCCCTCAAGCCGGCGGCGCTGCCGGAGAGGGGCCAGGGCTGAGCCAGCAGAACCGAGTTTGGCAGAAAAGGCGGTCGCCATTGCTCCCTCCCAGGCCCCACCCCCAGAGGCAACGTTATCCAAAAAGTGACCCAGGTTGCAGGCACCTGCGAGCCGACAAGTGCACTGAGATAAAAAGAATGAAAATGGCCAAAATGAAAGAGCAGAACAAATTACAACTAACGGATGACGACATAGTCAACCTATCAGATGCGCAGTTTAAAATGCTTGTAATTAAAATGCTAACAAAACTGGAAGATAGGTGGATGCAAATAGTTGAACAGATGAAGAATACGATAAGGATAATGGAGGAAGATTTACAGGGAACCAATAGGGAAAAAAAGGAGGTTGGAGCTCAAACCAATGGGATGCACCAGAAGGAAGAAACAAGAATTTAAAAAAATGAGGAGGGTCTCAGGAACCTCAGAGACATTTGTAAATGACCCAATATCCGGATCATAGGGCTGCCAGAAGGACAAGAGGAACACCAAGAAATTGAACGTATTTTTGAACAGATAATGAAGGAAAACTTCCCAGATCTGGCAAAGGAAATAGGCTTCCTGGAAATCCAAGAAGCTCAGAGAACCCCAAAGAA